>CM035444.1:38743395-38797951 GCA_020310875.1 Ceratopteris richardii | reverse complement strand
GCACTAGTACGGTACTTTCTGTGACCCTGTTGCAGATTGTGAATATTGTCTTGGTGAAGGTCGGACTACTACACCGTTGCAATAGCAGGTGAGTCTGGAGTGATTCGGTACTCAGGTACAGAGCAATTGGGTACCGTCTAGTGATGCTGGTAGTTGAGCTAAGACTGTATCGACACTAGCTAAGGAGAGTAGATAATAGTTATTTTGGGAACTAAGTACAGGGCCTCTGTCTAACAGACCCCTACCACTCCGAACAACCCATGTAGGTCGGTTAAACGCACTTCTGATAGTTAGAACGAAGCATTTTAACACTTTAACACTTAACACTACAAACTTTAAGTTATGTCAGCATCATGACTATAAAATAATCCTTCATTCATGGTACCTTTCAAATACCTAAGCACTCTTTTGGCTACATGTGTATGAGGTACTCTACGTTCATGCATAAGCTTTGACAATGCTTCCATTGCATAACATATATCAGGTATAGTTGCATAACTAAAAGATCATACCATGAATCTATAAGCATTCATATCATGCAACTATCACCTTCTTTTGCACTCAAACTTATAGTACATTCCATTGGAATAGAAACAAACTTACATTCCTTTATACCAAACCTTTTTGACATATCACATATATACTTTCACTAACAAAACTACATACCTTCAACTCTATACACAACCTCAATCCCTAGAAATATCTAAGCAAACCACGGTCTAAAATTTTAAACTCCTTTTGCAAATTACCTTTGACCTCTTCAATTGCTTTTGCATCATTCCCTTTAATCAACAAGTCATCCACATAACTTACATATGCACATAGGTCAACATGTTTTACATAAAGTGAAGGATCAACATGACTCATCATATATCCTTCAAGCATAAGATATTTTACGAACCTTGCATTCTATGCCCTTGGTGCTTGTTTAAGACCATCCAATGCCTTGTTTGACTTGCATACATGATTAGGACATTAGCATCCACATAACTATCTGGTTGTGAAATATACACTTCTTCACTTAACTCACCATTAAAAATTCATTCTTTATGTTTAATTGATATATATTCCATCTTCTACTTGCAGCTAAAGCCAAAAAGCTCTCATTGTGGCCATGTTTGGTATTGGACTAAATGTTTGCTCATAGTGCAATCCTTGAGTTTGAGCATATCCTTTTGCTACATGTCTAGCTTTTTATCTTGATACATTATCATTACTATTTATTTTAATCTTAAAAACCAATTTGTACCCAATTACCTTTTGTTTTGGTGTCTTTGGAACTAGAATTCAAGTATTGTTATCTTGTAATGCATCCATTTCTTTTCCATTGCTTTCTCCCACTTGTCATTTCCTTTTGCCTTTCATAACATGTAGGTTCATCCTCTTGCTCATCTTCTATCATAAAAACATGATGAGTATTCACAAAAGATTCACAAGTATATCTTTGAGGTTGCTTACTCACTAGTTTCTTCTTACCTCCAATGTAGGTGCTTTTGATTTTTTATTATGAATCTTTGATGACTCTCCATACTCATATATACTACCAACTTCTTCTCCTTCATCATTAACTTCAAAAAGTTTGAGTTTACCTTTACTTTTAACATGTGGAGGTGACTCTTGCCTTGAACTTCAATTGAAAGGTAACTCTATATCCTTATCCAACTACTCCTCTCATTAGTTAAAGTTTTTGTGGGTTGAGGTAAGCACTCATCTCCTTTATCCATATCTCCTTTATCTTCATCCACGACCTACAAACTTTTTTTTATGCATCCCATGAAAGTGATTCATAAAAGTTTACATCTCTTGAAACAACCACCTTATTGGAATGGGGATTATATAATCTATATACTCTTTGAGTATCCACATAACCAATAAATATCACTTTTCTAATTCCACATCAAGCTTTAATCTCACTTCACTAGGTACATGCACATAACATATGCAACCAAATACTTTCAAATGACTTACAGTTGGTTTCCTTCCATGCCATACTTCATATGGTATCAAATGATGAACTTCAATAGTAGGAACCTATTCATAATGTACACACTTTTGCTAACAACTTCAGCCCAAAAACAATTAGGAAACATATATCATTTAGCATGCTTCTAGATGCTTTTGCCATGATTCTAATCATACAAAAACTAGTAAAATCTTGAGAGAAATAATCCCCCCATCCATCATATCTTATCTTCTTAACATACCTTCCTGTTTGCTTCTCAACAGATGATTTGAACTTCTTGAAACAATCAAAGACTTCACTCTCATGTTTGATGAAATACAGAAATTTTATTCTATGATGATCATCAATGAGCGATACATAGTACTTATTACCAACCAAGGATTCCTCTTTAGTAGTGTGGAGAATGAATTCTCCTATGCTCAACAAGAAGCATGTAGTGAGCCCTTGTAGGTCCAACACTTAGAAAAACAACTTCACCTTGGATTGCACTACTCTCAATCCAAAACTCAAATGGACCTCTGGCTTTAGTAAATCACACTAGACAAAGAGAGATTTCCAAAAAGCTATAAATCACCTAATTTGGATAAGTTTTGGTTGGGAAACTCAAGTGATGAAAATAGATTATCTATCCATACAGGTATGTTGAATAACTAGACTTCACACTTAGACTGATAAATCACAAAATATGGAACTTTTGAAGGATATACTTAAGAAAGAGAAAGTACATAATAATATTTCCAACAAGCTATAAATCATGTAATTTGGATAAGCTTTGATTAGGAAACTCAACTGAATAAAATAGACGGCCTGTCCACATCGGCATACTTAAGAGCTCGACTTCAATCTTGGATTGATAACTCACAAAATATAGAGCCTTTGAAAGAGATATTTTGAGACAAAGAGATTGTGCAAGATAGGATTTCCAAGGAGTCTTTAAATGCAAGAAATGGTTACATATCCATTGGCATATGAACCTCATAGCATGACTATGAACAAAGTCACATGCAATTGGAAACACTCTATGAGAGAAAAAAATGACAAAATGGCTTCTAGGATCAAATATGACCAATGGGGGCTCTTACCTCTTTTTTGAGAACATGATTCCACTCCACTTTTATAGCCAATGAGAATGTGTAGAAAATTTTGCCTTCTTGTTAACTCATCACTTTGATTTTTTTGCTAATACATGCCACTCACTACAATGGTAGATATTGTATCTTTTATTCATCATGACTTTTGGCCAGATTTTTTTCATCCTTAGACTTATATTCACCTTTACCTTTACATTTGGTAAATTTTATCCAATCATATCTCATGTGAAAATAAGCTTGCACATTTATCTTCCACAAGTAGGTCCGCACACATCCATGTGTATAAGGTCTAGCAGACCATCACTTACATAGGCTTGAATACTTGAAAGGTTTGTCTGATTTTCTTGCCCATTTGACATGCTTCACAGAGTTGCACCATATTTTGCTTGGTAAAATCAGGTAATCCTTCAAAAATCATGTTCTATGATAGTTCCCTTTAAACCTATTTACATTCATGTGGTCAATCCTTTTGTGCCATAGATCAAGTTGTGCTATTATATGCATACCATAAGAAGAATAGTTTGTATGATTTGGGCTTAACCTTGAGTGCAAACAACTGTTGGAGTAGGACAATCAACAATTGGTGATTATGAAGCCTAGAAGTGAAGATATGAAGAAAAGTTTGAAGTCCAACTTCATGAAACGAAAGACGAAGGTTCAGGGAGCAAAGTTCTTAAAACATATGTACATTAGTTTTGTAAATACTTCAATATACTTGAAAGTAATGACGAATCAATACTCATATGTATATATAGATACGTGTAGATGGTCGTATTAGAAGAGAGAGATGAAATATAAATGAATAGATGATGAGTATTGGATGTATCATCCATCAGATGTATGAAGAGTTGAATAGAAAAGAATGTTCAGAGAATTACGCGTCAATCTTTTCTCTAGTTCTCCTTCTGTGTTTGATTTTATCACAAATCCTTTTGTACACATCTAATTCCATAGTTAATCTATCTATGGTTAAATTTTGAGATTCCAATTGCAAACAGGCTGAGAGAAATTTTGTGTAGGAACATCTATATGTGAGAAAGTGTTGAGTGTCTTCTAAAACAGGTGTAATCCCGATGGTCAAAGAAATGGTTAGTTCTCAGTGCACAGTGTAAAGTTTTACACAAATGAGGAGTCAAAATCTAATTTGGAAGGTAACCTATCCTATGGCTGAAAGCATTCATTTAAACGGGTTTCTAATTTGGGAGAACTATGTGTTAGAAGTTGCAGGTGTCAAAGTCGATTCTACAAGAAGGCTAGTTTCAGACATAGGTAGATTGTTTATATCATTTCTCATAATCTACTTAATCTTTGAAGTGATTTAACTTGGAGGAGGTGCACAAACTCGAGACGACAGATTCTACAAAGTTTCATCAGAAACTTTACACAAATGATTAGTCAATGAGTCAATAATGTGCAATAGACTTTTTTGAATGACTTTCTTCACAGTTAGTTAAAATCTTGACAGTTTTGTGCTTGTCTTCCAAAATTGGTTGGAGTTTAAAGTTATTCTTGATATAGAGGTGGTCTAACATCAAGGATAGCTTGTTCTTTTGGAGATTAACACTCTCCATCAGTGGTATCAGAATAGGAAGTATCAAAATTGAGGAAAGGAAGATCCCAACTGCTACAGATATACAAATTTCACACCTTGAAGGTTCAAAAGGATAAAGTGTGGGAAGAAAGACTGAAGGAAGACACATAAAGGTTATCAAAAGGATCAGAAGGAGCAACATTAGAAGCTAAGGTACATTCATTCCTTATAAGGATTAAAGATTTGATAGTATAGGTGAAGAAAGGATGGGAGATAGTCTCCAAATTGAGAAGTTGGATAGAGAGAACTATCCAGCTTGGTCTATGAGAATGGAAGCTCATCTTATGAGCAAAGATCTGATGGGATACATCACAGGGAGAGGAAGAAAAGCTAGAGTTTAAAGATCCTAGTGTTCCAGCTAGGGAAGAGCTTGCAGATATAAAGATTTGGATGAAGAAGGATGCTCAAGTAAGGAGCATAATCTACAGACAGTAAATGATTATTTTCTTCCTCATATCAGAGGACTTGAAAGTGCAAGTGACATATGGAATGCTTTGGAAGATCATTTTCAGAATACAACTAAATCAAGGAAAGGTTCATTATGGGCAGAGTTTACTACATTTAAGAAGAAGGCTTCACAATCAATATCTGATTATGTGACAAAGATGAAAGACATTGCTGATTCTTTAGGTGTAGTTTGATGAAGATATTGAAGAAGATAAGTTGGTAAGGACAAAATTCTCACAGGGCTAAGAGGAGATGAGAAGTGGAGGCTTTTTATTTTGTCTACAGAACTTTCATTAGATCATTTCACTCCTGATTTGAATCAATTGTTAGGACATATGCTAACTTTTGAGAATGATATCAAAGGAGATGTTGATAAGAGTGCAGGTCATGCAATGTATTCTAAAGACAAGAAGAAAGCTAGCAAAGGAAAGCTATAATCAGTTGAAGATGAAGGTACTCCAAGTCAAGCAAACTTCCTAAGAGGAAGAGGAAGTGGCAAAGTAGAGGAAGAGGAAGAAATAACAAAGATAATGTCAAAGCTTGTTGGATATGTGGTAGACCAATCATTTATCTCATGATTGTTGGCATAATAATCAAAGCAAGAGTAATTTTAATTAGAATTTTAGTCAAAGAGGAAGAGGTGGCAGATATTAGAGAGGAAACTTCAGAGGTAGAGGTGGTAGGAATTCTTTTGGAAGAAGTGGAGGAAGAAACTTCCAAAATCAATCCTATAATAACACCTACTACAATTATCCATCAGATCAGAAAGAAGATTCAACTCTTATTATGAATGCAACATGTGAAGTCTCACGTGAAGACATGAGAGTATTTTATATTGACTCAGGATGTAGCAATCATCTGAGTGGAAACATTGCTTTGAGACTGATCTAGATCATAAGGCAATTAATCACACAGTTCAAAATGGTGATAATACAAAGCACAAAGTAAAGTCAATTGGTTCAGTTAAAGCCAAAGATGGAAGTACTCTATTGAGTAAGGTTCTGTATGTTCCTACAATTCCAAAGAATTTGATTAGTGTAGGACAAATTGTGGAAAAAGGATATGAGGTAAGGTTCACTAATGATGGAGTTTATGTTGAAGACCCTAGTCAAGGGTATAAACAAATTGTTACAGGAAAGAAGGAAGGAAGGCTCTTCACATTAAAGATACAAGGTAATATTGGACATGCTATGTTCACATATGGAGAGCAGGTGTCTGAATTGGATCTTTGGCATAAAAGGCTTGGACAATTTAATGAAAGAGGTATCAAAGAAATGGCTAACAATGGTTTAGTGCTTGGATTGCCTAATGTTGCAGGTCAACACATGACATACAGATGTGAAGCATGTCAGCTATGTAAGGCTCACAAGCAATCATATAATAATCATGGGTTTATGTATTCAAAAAGACTTGAATTGGTACATACAGATGTATGGGGTCCTTCAAAGGACTTCAGTATAAATGGTTCAAGATATTATGTCATATATGTTGATGATGCTACCAGGTGGATCACAATTTATGTGATCAAAGACAAGTCAGAAGTGTTTAACACATTTAAACACTATCATGCATATGCAGAAAGAATTACAGGTCAAACATTGAAGAGGTTAAGGTCAGATGGAGGGGGAGAGTATTTCTCTAATGAGTTCAATGATTATTTGTGGAATGCAGGTATAAAGAGAGAGGTTACTTGCAGGTACAAAAAGAAGAAACATAACTCTTGTTGAGTTTGCAAGATCCATGATGAAGGAGAAAAATTGTCCTAATTATTTGTGGGCTGAGGCTGTAAACACAGCCACATATTTGGTCAATAGGTTGCCATGTAAAGCTTTGCAGGGTATGACACCATATGAAGCTTGGTGAGGTAAGAGACCTACCTTGGATTATTGTAAAATATTTGGATGCTCCGCATATGCATATGTGCCATCTCAATTGAGGCATAAATTGGAACCTAAAGCAGAGAAGTATGTATTCATTGGTTATGATGACAATCAAATGGGTTATAGGTTGTGGATTCCATCCACAAAGCAATTTCTTGTGTCTAAGGATGTTACATTTGATGAGCAAGGTACTTGGTATGTCGGTACACTTAATGTTCATGTAGATGTTGAAGAAGTTGTGAATCAAAAGAAAGGTAAATCAAAGGTTCATATATTTGATGAAGAGGAGAACAATGAAGTATAGGTTGAAGTTGAAGAAGTGCCAAGGTTTGATCCAGAATGTGATGAACCAGAAACTTCAAGAAGTGGAGAACTCAGAAGGTCATGTAGGCACAAATGGCAACCTACAAGGTATAGCTATGATACTTCATTCTTGACTACTAAAGATTATGCTTACATGTTAAAAGAAGATGAAGATCCATCCACATATGATGAAGCCAAAGGGAAGAAGAATTGGAAAAAATCTATGCAGGAGGAATATGATGCATTGATGGAAAATGAGACTTGGGATTTGGTTCCTAAACCAAATAGTCAGAAGATCATTGGATGTAAATGGGTCTACAAAACAAAAAGGTTTGCATATGGAAGTGTATCTAGGTACAAAGCCAGGCTTGTTGTAAAGGGATATGCACAGACATATGGTGTGGACTATGATGAAACTTATAGTCCTGTTGCAAAAATGACAACCATAAGGACTCTCATAGCAATTGCTGCTTGCAAAGGTTGGAAATTATCTCAATTAGATGTGAAGAATGCTTTTTTGAATGGTTATATTTCAGATGAAGTCTACATGGAACAACCAGAAGGTTTCAAAGATCGTGTATCCAAATTATGTGTGTAAGCTCAAGAGAGCTTTGTATGGGTTGAAGCAGGCCCCAAGGGCATGGAATTATAGGCTTGTAAAGTTCTTAAAGGAACTTGGATTTCAAGCATCAAAGGCAGATAGTAGCTTGCTAGTCAAAGCAAGTGAGGATGGATTTATTTATGTTTGTATTTATGTTGATGACATAATACTTACAAGAACAGATGACAAAGGTATACACATGATTAAGAAGGAGATGGAGAAAGAATTCAAAATCAGTGATTTGGGAAATTTGTCATTTTTTTTGGGAATGGAGATTTCATATACTCAACATGGAGTATATGTAACTCAAGAAAGGTATCTGAAAAATTTGTTAACCAAATTTAAAATGGAAGATTGCAGGATAGCACCAAACTCCAATGGAAGTGAATCATAGATTGAGTAGATATGGAGGAGAAGAATTCAAAGATATGAAGCTTTATCAAAGGTTGGTGGGTAGCCTGATTTATGCTACATTAACAAGACGTGACTTATCATATGCAGTTGGAGTTCTATCTCAATTCATGCATTGTCCTAGAAAGGAACATTGGATTGTAGGACAAAGAGTACTTAGGTACATCAAGGGCACACTTAAAGAAGGTCTGTATTATGGTTTTACTTCAGATACAAGAATCAAAATATACAGTGATGCAGATTGGGAAGGTAATTCTGATGATAGAAGATCAACACATGGATACTTGTGTTATGTGGGAGATAAGCTAATTTCATGGTGCTCTAAGAAGCAACATACAGTTGCTTTATCATCTACAGAAGCAGAATACAAAGGCATGGTAGAAGCTGCAAAGGAAGTAATATGGTTAAAGACTCTTATGAAGAGTTTTGATATTGTCTAGAGTACTCCTATCATTTGTTTAGACAATATGAGTTGTTTATATTTGGCAGCAAATCCTGTATTTCATGCTAGAACTAAACATATTGAGATTCAATATCATTTTTGAGAGAGAAGGTTGTTGATAAAGAAATAGAAGTTATGCATACTCCTACAAAAGATCAACTTGCAGATATGATGACAAAAAGGCTTGGATGGACCAAAGTTGCAGAGGTTTAAAGATATGGCAAGAATAAAGAAGATGCAGGTAATCACAATTGATGATTGAGGGGAGTTGTTGGAGCAAGACAATCAACAATTGGTGATTATGAAGCCTAGAAGTGAAGATATGAAGAAAAGTTTGAAGTCCAACTTCATGAAATGAAGAGAAGGTTCAGGGAGCAAAGTTCTTTAAAACATATGTACATTAGTTTTGTAAATACTTCAATATACTTGAAGTAATGATGAATCAATACTCATATTGTATATATAGATACGTGTAGATGGTCGTATTAGAAGAGAGAGATGAAATATAGATGAATAGATGATGAGTATTGGATGTATCATCCATCAGATGTATGAAGAGTTGAATAGAAAATGTTCAGAGAATTACGGGTCGATCTTTTCTCTAGTTCTCCTTCTATGTTTGATTTTATCAGAAATCCTTTTGTACACATCTAATTCCATAGTTAATCTATCTATGGTTAAAGTTTGAGAGTCCAATTGCAAACACGCTGAGAGAATTTTGTGTAGGAACATCTATATGTGAGAAAGTGTTGAGTGTCTTCTAAAACAAGTGCAATCTCGATGGTCAAAGAAATGGTTAGTTCTCAGTGCACAGTGTAAAGTTTTACACAAATGAGGAGTCAAATCTAATTTGGAAGGTAAGCTATATATGCCTAAAAGCATTCGTTTAAACAGGTTCTAGTTTGGGAGAACTATGTGTTAGAAGTTGCAGGTGTCAAAGTCGACTCTACCAGAAGGCAGTTTCAGACATAGGTAGATTGTTTAGATCATTTCTCATAATCTACTTAAGCTTTTGAAGTGATTTAACTTGGAGGAGGTGCGCAAACTCTAGAAGACACATTCTACAAAGTTTCATCAGAAAATTTACACAAATGGTTAGTCAATGAGTCAATATGTGCAGAAGACTTTTCTGTGAAATGACTTTCTTCACAGTTAGTTAAAATCTTGACAGTTTGGTGCTTGTCTTCCAAAATTGGTTGGAGTTTAAAGTTATTCTTGATATAGAGGTGTTCTAACATCAAGGATATCTTGTTCTTTTGGAGATTAACACTCTCCATCAACAATCTACCTTGTTTTTTACCTTTAGCAATGAATCTCCTTTGCTTTTGATCCTCAATGAAGCAACTTGCATGACTAAATCTCACTTACAAACTTTTTTTGACCATTTGACCAATCGACATCAAATTCTTAGTAATCACTGGCACATAAAGTACATCCTTCAAGCAATTTTTTACTGCACTTATCCTACATGACAACATCTCCAACTTGTATTACCTTATGTGTTGTATCATCTCTTGTTCCAACATGACCTTTACATGAAGGATTATGCATACTTGAAAACCATGAAGCATCATGACATATATGGCTAGAGCAACCACTATCTACATACCATACATCACTATTGCAATTCATCTTAGTTTATACATGCATCATAAGAAGAGAATCATAATCATCACTTTAACCTTCAACTGCATGATTTCCTTCTTGTTTACCTCTTCTTGAGTAGATGCCTATTCAATTTGCCACCTTGGTTATTCTCAATGTGATAGCAATCTTTGGCATAGTGTCCATATCTTCCACATATGTAGCAATTATTCTTATCTTCACTCCTTTGTCGTTGATTGTAGTTGTAGTAGCCTCTCTGTTGAGCCCATCAAAGTCATATTGGTCAAAGTCAACATGGTCAAAGTCAAATTGGTCAAAGTCAAGATGGTCAAGGTCAAAGCATTCAAAGTTCAGTTGTCAAGGTGCACAGGTAGTGCACAATCAATTTGTTCACAAAGGTAGTGTCTCGAAGGTTTAGGTGAACCCTCTCTTAGGTACACATTTGAAGAATTAAAGGGCAAAATGTGAAGTCATGTGAAGAGGAAGCATACACAAAAGTGAAAGTATGGCCCCCCATTTAAAATTTTATTATTGTCCTAAAGTCACTATAGGACAAAATAGGGATTTATTGGTTGCCCACATTTGGAGACAATCTTGGGACATCAAAGCTAGCACCAAGATATTCCACTAGTTAGGAGCCTACATACATGAACTGACACTCAACTCAAGGCAATGCATTATTCTTGGTTAGACTAAGTAAGGGGGCATAGTCTACATTAGGAGAGAGAAGAGCAAGAGACATATAGAGAGCATGCAATGCAGAGAAGCAAGTGCAAAGTGTGCAAGAAGTGTGACTTCGGTGTGTGTAGAGGAGTGCTAAGCAAGGCAATCAAAGGTCACAAGGTCCCATTGAAGTTGTATGTACATCGACAGAAGATGTCCATCCCTCCTTGCTATTGGCTTGAGTGCAAGGTGTGCACAAGTGCAAGCTCTTGGAAAAGGTGGAGGTCTCGTGCAGAGAAGGTCGGCGGCAGAAATAACCTTGGGTATTTTGTAGCTTTGTTTGATTATGAACTCTTTGGGATTTAGCACAGAGAGTATTTGGATTGTGTTGTACATCATCATTGTACTTTTCTCATTATAATTGATTTGCAGAAGCTTTCGGTGTCTCTATCTTTCTTCTTATCCTTCTTCCTTCTCCTACAAACACTAAAGTCTCTTTTTGCACAAGAATCCCCCAACAAAATTTAGCACACCCAGTGGGACCAAAAGGAGGCTTGAGCATAAGAGAAGCACTATTTGCAAAGTCTAGAAGAGTGCAAGGGTATTGACAATACTATACTAGCTTAAGAGGTAATCTTTCTTCCATTCGAATTCTCTTAACCTAAGAGGAGTATAAACAGCTCATGACCACAACCTGGTCTCAAACCTTGAGGGTTCCTTGCAAAGCAAGAAGAAGGAAGGTTATTTGAAGATCAACCAGTCCATTGTCATCGACATCATCAGTAAAGAATATGGAAGCTCAGGTAGATTTGGAAACTTTACTTTCTAGATTGAATATCAAATTTCTATCCTTCAAAGCATTAGAACAAGAAGACCCAGATGAGAACATTAGGAAATTCTTAGCCTTATGTAAGAAAAGGGGTCTGATGGGAAGAGAAGATGCATTTTTTATCCTTTTCCCTGCAACATTAGAAGGGCTACGAGACAAATGGTTTAGTCAGTTTGCCAACAACCATTTCACCACATGGAACTTGATGAAGGAAGCATTTAGGACATAGTTCCAACAAGGGAACGCTACTGAAAACATTATTCAGGAACTAGAAAATCTAAGAGTTGGTCTGGGGGAGACCTTCCCAGAATTTGTCGCTAGAGCCAAGGCACTGATGGCTAAATTGCCAGATTCTCCCCATGATTTTTTCATAAAGAAGTGGTTGGCTAAACCACTTCCAATATCAACACAATGTAAAATAAAGGAGTTAGTGTTACTAACAGCCACAATAGAAGAATTATTAATACAATCACAAGGTTGGAGCAAATTAGGCATCAGTATGGGATAAGCTCTTCCAATTTATCCCATCATGCAGAACCTAAGGACCCAGTAATTCAGCTAAGGAAAGAGCTTGAGAGCTTAAAAAGGAATAAGCCCCACAAAGAGTAGGAGAGTGTAGAAACTCAGTTGAGGTGAGAAATTGAAGCAATGAAGCTAGAGAAGGAAGAGGAAGCCCAAGCAGAAGAGCTGGCTCAACTTGGATAGGAGTTGCAATAACTCAAGGGAGGTGGCATCAAAAATGGATTATGGTGCACCATGTGGAGCAAGCAGGGTCATGTGGTAAGTGAGTGTCCACTTTTAAGTGTAACTTGCCAGCTATGCAAGAAAGCTGGTCATGAGGCTCAGGATTGTCACTCGAGAGGGATGTCTGCACAACCTTATTGGGCACAAGGAGGTGCTTAACTCTCAACCAATGTAATGGCAGTAGCCATTTTGTTCACAAAGGTTATGTTTTTCAGAAAGTTGGATGCAAGTTGCATATTGTCTTTTTGTAATTTTTCTAAGGTTCAAAGTTTTTTAAAGTGTTTGGAAGGTTCACGTGAACCCTCTCTTAGGTACAAATTTGAAGAATTGAAGGGCAAAATGTGGTTATGTGAAGAGGAAGCGTACACAAAAGTGAAAGTATGGCCCCCCATTTAATATTTTGTTATTTTCCTAAAGTCACTACAGGAAAAAATAGGGATTCCTTGGCTGCCCACATTTGGAGACAATCTTGGGAATCAAAGTGAACACCACGATATTCCATCAGCTAGGAGCCTACGTACGTGAATCGACACTCAACTCAAGGCAATGCATTATTCTTGGTTAGACTAAGCAAGGGGGCATTGTGTACACTAAGAGAGAGAAGAGCAAGAGGCATATAGAGAGTGTGTGATGTAGAGAGCAAGTGCAAAGTTTGCAAGAAGTGTGACTTAGGTGTGTGCAGAGGAGTGCTCAAGGCAATCAAAGGTCACAAGGTCCCATTGAAGGTGTGTGTGCATCGACAGAAGGTGTCCATCCCTCCCCCCTATTAGCTTGAGTGCAGGTGTGCACAAGTACAAGCTCTTGGAGAAGGTGGAGATCTGGTGCAAAGAAGGTCGACGACAAAAATAACCTTGGGTATGTTGTAACTTTGTTTGATTGTGTACTCTTTGGGATTTAGCACAAATAGTATTTGGATTGTGCTATACGTCATCATTGTACTTTTCTCTTTAAAATCAATTTACAGAAGCTTTTGGTGTCTGTATCTTTCTTCTTATCTTCTTCCTTCTCCTAAAAACGCTCAAGTCTCTTTAAGCACAAGAACCCCCCAACAAAATTTGGCACGCCCATTGGGACCACAAGGAGGCTTGAGCATAGGAGAAACAATATTTGCAAAGTGTAGAAGAGTGCAAGGGTATCGACACTACTGTACTGGCTTAAGAGGTAATCTTTCTTGCATTGGAATTCCCTTAACCTAAGAGGAGTATGAACATCTCATGACTGCAACCCAATCTCAAACCTTGAGGGTCCCTTGCAAACCAACAAGAAGGAAGGTTATTCGAAGATCAACTAGTCCATTGTCATCGACATCATCAGTAAGAAGGAAACTTTACTTTCTAGATTGAATATCAAATTTCCATCCTTCAAAGGATTAACACAAGAAGACCCAGATGAGCATAGTAGGAGATTCTTAGCCTTATGTAAGATAAGGGGACTGATGGGAAGAGAAAATTCATTTTTGATCCTTTTCCCTGCAACATTAGAAGGGCTAGGAGACAACTGGTTTAGTGAGTTCGCCGACAACCATTTCACCACATGGGACTTGATGAAGGAAGCATTTAGGACACAGTTCGAACAAGGGAACACAACTGAAAACATTATTCAAGAACTATAAAATCTAAGAGTTGGTATGGGGGACACATCCCCATAATTTGTCACCAGAGCCAAGGCACTGATGGCTAAATTGCGAGATCCTCCCCATGATTTTTTCGTCTAGAAGTGGTTGGCTAAACCACTTCCAATATCAACACAATGTAAATAAAGGAGTTAGTGTTACCAACAATCACAATAGAAGAATTTATTAATACAGTCACAAGGTTGGAGCAAATTAGGCATCAATATGGGACAAGCTCTTCCAATTTATCCTATCCTACAAAACCTGAGGACCCAGTAATTCAGCTAAGGAAAGAGCTTGAGAGCTTAAAAATGAATAAGCCCTACAAAGAAGAGGAGAGTACAATAACTCAGTTGAGGTGAGAAATTGAAGCAATGAAGCTACAAAAGGAAGAGGAAGCCCAAGCAGAAGAACTGGCTCAACTTTGGCAAGAGTTGTAGGAACTCAAGGGAGGTGGCATCAAAAATGGATTATGGTGCACCATGTGCAACAAGCAGGGTCATGTGGTAAGTGAGTGTCCACTTTTAAGTGTAACTTGCCAGCTATGCAAGAAAGTTGGTCATGAGGCTCGGGATTGTCACTCGAGAGGGATGCCTGCACAACCTTATTGGGCACAACGAGGTGCTTAACTCTCAACCAATGTAATGGTGGTAGCCATTTTTTCACAAAGGTTATGTTTTGCAGAAAGTTGGATGCAGGTTGCACATTGTCTTTTTGTAATTTTTCTAAGGTTCAAAATGTTTTTAAAGTGTTTGGAAGGTTCAAGTGAACCCTCTCTTAGGTACACATTTGAAGAATTGAAGGGAAAAATGTGAAGTCATGTGAAGAAGAGGCGTATGCGAAAGTTAAAGTATGCCCCCCATTTAAAATTTTGTTATTGTCCTAAAGTCACTATAGGACAAAACAAGGATTTGTTGGCTACCCTCATCTGGAGAGAATGTTACATCATAATCCTCTTGTGAAAATGGAAGGAGATGCTTACAGATAAGTAAATTTCATTATATATCTTCCATCAACAAGAACTTGAATTATTAGTGAGATTGGATGAAAGAAAGTGTGAATACTTGGAGTAGCTTGATGTAGTAGAAATCTAGGTCAAAAATGTTGAAGTTTGGTCTAGCTAACGAGCACACGACTAGCCGTTTTGCTCTTTGAGATTCAAATACACCTTATGGACTTGAGAATAGTGCAATACAATAAACTATGTGATTTGGATCATCAATGAGAAAGAATTGATACAAAACAGATAGAAATGCACAAATGCTAGATCAAGATACTTCCTATTTCTAGAAGTTTATGCAACTTAAAATGTTCAATACTTCTATCCTTAGTGCAATTAGCTAAATGTTATATTCATGATATGAGACACAAGATATTGTTGGATCACACCCTAAGAGGGAGGATTAGGAAGTTATCATCAACCATGCCTTTTGGGGCACTCCTATTTTTTAGGAATGCGCAAAGATAGACCTCGAGATAGAAAAACTGAGATTTCTTTCAATCTACTGAACCAAATGCCTTCAAAATTTATATACATAAACGAGACACTAATAAATATCCAATGAGCCCTCTTGCATCAAATTTGCAACTCTATAGAGAGAGCAACAACCTCTGCAAGATTCCTGTTGTTGAAGAAGATGATGTAGAAAAATGGAGCAAGACAATATAGGCCACAAGTGTATGTATATTGCTTCCATGTAATGTACAAGTGTTTTTAAGTCTTTATATAGACTTTTCAAGTTTTACAAGACTTTTGCAAGTGGATTTTGAATTCAAATGAAGGCGGGATTAGTTGTTGGAGGGAATCAATTCACTTTCCTACAATATAGGAAAAACGAAGATCTACTTTGATCTACTTTTAGGTGATTCATTGATTGATTGATTGATTGATTACAACTCAACCATAATAAATTTGTGGAATTCGGGATCTCTTTTTATCCTTTTACATGTGTAAAGCTCTAGGCTTTTACAATGGTAAACGATCCATGAAAAATCTTTGAAAAAAATACAATAAATGAGCATAGGTAAAAGAACGCTTCGATGGGTATTCTTTTGATGTAATCCAAGAGATAGCTTTTGATGGAGATCAAATCCACCTCAAGCATAGTGTAAGCTTGATGTTCCAATAGCTCCCCCTCAAGCTAAAGTATGCTTGAGTCTTCATCCTCTAATAGGTTGAATACCTACCATTGATTTAAATTTGCAAAGCTTTATTCCATCAAGTGCCTTCATCATCATATCTGCTACTTGCTTTTTAGTTGGAACAAAAGAAATGTCAATCTCCTTTGCCATGAGCTTCTCCCTGATGAAGTGGTAATGAAACTCTATGTGTGTGGTTCTTGCATGGAAAATAGGATTTGCTGCTAGATGCATGGAACTTACATTATCTCCAAATATGTGAGGTTTGGAACTCACAAGTCCCAAATCTGTATACAATGCTTTTAAACATATTGCCTCTTGAGCTACTATGGTCAAACCTCTGTGCTCTGCTTCAGTTGAGGATAAATCAATTGTTGGTTGTTTCTTGGAACTCCATGACACTAGCTTTGAACCTACAAATGCTAAGCAACTAGAGGTACTTCTTTATCATCCTTAGCTCCTGCCCAATCTGCATCTGAATAGATTTTGATATCCAAATATGAAGAGTAACGATAGAATATACCTTCATTAGGTGCTCCTTTGAGGTACTTCAGTACTCTCTTAGCTACATCCATGTGTGGTCTTCTAAGTGAGTGCATGAATTGACTAAGAACTTCCACACTATATGAGATGTGTGCCCTTGTATGAGTAGCATATATCAAGCTAACTACCAAGATTTGATATTCTTTCGTATCTTCAATTTTCTCACCTTCATAAACACTAAGTTTATGATTCATCTCCAAAGGTGTACCTGTAGGTTTAGTGTTATCCATTTTGAACTTAAGAAGTAGATCTTGAATGTATCTCCTCTGAGTCAAATGCATTCCTTCATATGTGTATATGACCTACATACGTAGGAAATATGTGAGCTCACCTAAGTCACTGATTTTGAAATCTTCTTGCATGTGTCTGTTGATCCTTTGAATGCCATTCAGATCATCACCTGTCACAATAATATTATCTACATATACACATAGATAGATAACCTCATTGTGATCCCTTTTGATGAATAGAGAAGGATCTTAGTTGCTAGGTTTGAACCCTTGATCTTGAAGGTATGTAACCAACCTGTAATTCCAAGCTCTAGGAGCTTGTTTAAATCCATACAATGCTTTCTTAAGAGTGCAAACATAAGATGCATGGTTACAATTTTCAAAACCTAGAGGTTATGACATGTATACCTCTTTACTTATCCAACCATTTGAAAATGCACTTTTTACATCAAGTTGGAGGAATATCCAATTTCTTGCATCATCTACACTTACCAATGTTCTAATTATAGTCATCTTTGCAACTGGTGAGAATGATTCCTCATATTCTATACCATGATTCTGTGAGCATCCTTTGGCAACTAATCTTGTCTTGTACCTGCAAACTGATCCATTTGAGTTTCTTTTAACTTTATATACCCATTTGGAACCAATTATATTGGTGAGATCGGAACCAAATCCCAAGTGTCCATCTCCTTCAATGCATCTATTTCTTCTTTCATGGCCTTTTCCAAATTAGGGTTTCCCTTTTCCTCTTCTTGAGGGTTCCTCTAAAATTGAGTCTTTTGCCAAGTAGATTGAATGCTTTGTAATAAATGTGGAATCATATCCATACCTTTCTGGTTGTTTCTTCTCTCTTGTTTATCTTCTAGGTGCTTGTTTGGAGCATTCTCCACACTCTTGCATCTTTTCTTTGCCTCTTGACATCCATAGTTTGTAATCCTTTTCCCTTTCATCTTGGTCATCATGTGTATCACTTCTTGCATCTTGGACCTGTGTATCATGCTTTCTTCCTAATTGATGAGAATCAGAATCAAGATCATATGGTAGAGTTAGCTTTTGTTTGTCTTCATCATACCAAGACTTGGGTTATTCAAACCCACCATCTCTAGTTGTAGTGAATTTCTTGGTTGAAGGATTATAGTGTTGGAATATGCAAGTCCACATCATCTCCTCATAGTATTATTATAGGTTGAACTCTTTATTAAAGTTCATTATATTCTTAGAGTGATTTATTATGTTTTCCACATCATCCATAGTCATGAATAAAGCATATTTGAAGTCAATGCCAAGTTGGAAAAGTGTTCCTATAATTTAGGAAAAATTTCAGGACAGCAGCACACCTTTTCTGAAGGCAATTTTGCACGGATCATATCTCGCTAATTGTGCATCCTTTTTGGTTAGTCTAAAACCTGAAATGTTCTTCATAATATCAGGTATCAGCTCACCAAAAATCTCATGCAAATTCATCTCCAAACTCAAGTTATGCTGGCCTCAAATCGGTAGGTAGAGAATTGGCAAATTGCTGAAAACGGCCAGTAGGCCAACTTTGGAAGCTTGTATCTTGAGCTACATGCGTCATCTCAAAATGGTTTCTTCAGCAAAATTGTTCCCCATATCATGGAGAATCCCCATCTAAAACAATTTCACCAAAATCCCACGCATTAGAGAGTTATGCCTATTTAAACAGAAGCTTCTGAGCATTTTCTATAGACAAACAGAGAGCTAGAGTTGAGAGACAGTCGACTCATTTCTTGTAGTTGTGGAGTGCATCTTAGGGACTGAAGTGGAGTGGTGTATACCACACACTCTTGACCATTATCCATTGGCTTCATGTGTATCATTGAGCTCATTTGATGGTGTTATTAGCTTTGTTATTTTCAAGTAATTTGAGCTTGAGTTAGCTTCTACTACTGAAGTTTGTATTCTTGTTGATTTAAGGATTGTTCACTTATTTGTCTCTCATATCTCATCTCGTATATTCTTTGAGAGTGTGTTTAAGCTCAGCTCCTCATTTTTCACATGGTATCAGAGCACGTAGGTTAGAAGTTCCTAGTGTGAGCATATTTGAGTAAAAGGAAGAGTCTCGATTCAACTTGTTGGAGCTAAAGATCGCACCAAGTCTCCATAACCTACACTTAGAAGGAGTTGAGAAGCTCGGTGGCAAAAACTATGCTACATGGAAGGTAAAGATGGAGTCCTTACTTTTCTTTCAAGATTGTTGGGATTTAATTTCGATGGACAGACCGACTGGAAGTGAAGAAGAATTGTCCAAATGGGATAAGAAGGCCATGTTTGCAGTTCATATGATAAGGTTGAGTGTCAAAGATGACATTCTCAGCCATCTCCTTGATGTGAAGACTACGAAGAAGGCATGGGAGACATTGAAGAATATCTACGAGTCCAAGAGCACCTCAAGGCAAGTGGCATTGAGGGCTGAACTTACCAATTGTACGAGGAAGCAAGGAGAGGATGCTTCAAGCTTCATCAAGAGAGTCAAGGATCTACATCAACAACTAGTGGCTGTTGGAGATAAGATGTCTGACAACGAGCTCTCTACAATCATCATCCATGGATTGTGAGATGGATATGAAGGCTTAGTTCAAGGCCTCATCATCTTGAGGTAGAAGCCATCTCTTGAGGAGATGGAACAAATTTTCAGAGATGAAGATCAAAGGCAGGCTACAATGAAGTCAGTACATGATGGAGGAAAGGCATCAACATTGAATGACAAAGCACTCTTCTCATCAAGGGGAAGAGGAAGATTCAACACACAAAGAGGAAGAGGGCGGCATCAGCCCACTCACAACCAAGATCGACAAAATCATGAAGGTAATCAATCTTTCCAAGAAAGAGGACATCCTTCCTCAAGAGGTAGAGGAAGAGGAGAAGATAGAGGTAGATATTACTCTATCCAATGTTACAATTGCTCTAGGTATGGCCATTTTGCTAAAGATTGCAAGAGTGATCGAGATAATGGGAGAGGAAGATCAGCCCACTACATGGATGGAGAAGGTGGAAATGAGTCCACTCATTTTGAAGAAGATTCTTCACTTGTATCATTAGAAGAGATAGCAGCCCATACACATGATATCAAAGAGGAACCATGGTGGATCGATAGCGGAGTAAGTTCTCATGTGACTTCTCATGCTCAATACTTTTCTAATATTGATGATTCTCATAATGGTACTATCTTTACAGCAGATAGTACTCCAAATTCTATTGCAGTAAAGGTGACATACCCATTTGATTGGGAACGAGAGAGGAAAAGACACTCGACAATGTTCTCTTGGTACCATCGCTTACCAAGAATCTACTTTCAGTTGGAGCTATGACTGAGAAGGGACTCAAAATAGAGTTTGAAGGCCAACAATGCCTCATTAAAGATCCAAAGAATTCCTACAAAGTGGTTGCTAGAGGAAGAAAGCAAGGAAAGCTTTTCAAGTTAGAAGGAGAAGTCTCAACATTCTCAGCAATGAGAAATGACAAAGCAACCCCCATTGTGCCTACCGAGTTATGGCACAAGAGGTATGGTCACTTGAACTTCAATAGTATGTGTATGCTGAAGGAGAAAAGCATGGTCATTGGAATTCCATCCTACAAAGGATTGGAAAAGTGTGTGAAGCGTGCTGCCTTGGAAAGCATGCTAGGAGTAAGTTCTCAAAGAGTAGCTCAAGGGCACGTAATATACTTGATGTGGTGCATGATGATGTATGTGATTCAGCCCACACTCCCTCACTTGGAGGGAATATTTATTTTGTTACCTTCACGGATGATTTCTCTAGATATACTTGGGTTTATTTTATGAAGTCCAAGGTTGATGTATTTGAGATTTTCAAACACTTTCATGCTATGGTGGAAAAGATGACAAGATGAAGACTAAAGACTCTACAGTCTGACAATGGAGGAGAATTCTTGTCGAAGGATTTCAGCCATTATCTACTTGACAATGGCATTCAAAGGCAACTTACTTGTAGCTACACTCCACAACAAAATGGAGTGGCAGAGAGGAAGAACATAAAATTATTTGAAGCAGCAAGATGCATGCTCAAAGACAAAGGTTTAAGCAACATCTTTTGGGCTGAAGCAGTCAACACTTCATGCTATTTGATGAATAGGTCTCCTACCGAAGTCTTGAAGGGCATTACCCCCTATGAAGCTCTTCACAACATCAAGCCTAAGGTACATCATTTAAGAGTTTTTGGTTGCCTCGCATTTTCTCATATTCTAGATGAAAAGAGGAAGAAGTTGGATGACAAGTCAAGGAAATGCATCTTTGTTGGATATAGTGATGTAAGCAAAGCTTACAAACTTTATGATCCATGTAAGAAGGAGACATTCCTATCAAGGGATGTGATTTTCGATGAGAATGCAAGCTTTAGTTCAACATCAATTTCAGATTTGGATAAAAGCTCTTCAACAAGAGTTAAAGTTGAAGTTCCCTCTTCTACACATGAGGAAACCATTGAAGAATTAGAGGAAGAAGATGATCACCGTGCAACTCAACACAACCTAAACGACTTACATATCAACGAGGTAATTCCTCAAGTTTTGAGCAAAGTAATGTTGCTTTGCTTAGCTCTAGTTTACAACATGATGAACCGTCAACATACAAGGCTGCTAGTACTCAAAAAGAATGGCAAGAAGCTATGGACAAAGAGATGGTTGCTCTTCATCAAAATGGGACATGGGAGTTATGTCCATTACCTCACAACAAAAAAGCAATCGGATGCAAATGGATCTACAAGCTGAAATTCAACAAGGAAGGAAGATAGATAGACACAAAGCAAGGTTAGTAGCTAAAGGATATTCTCAACAATATGGATTGGATTATGATGAAACATATGCTCCAGTAGCAAAGATGAGTTCAGTTAGGTTATTACTTTCCCTTGCCTCCATATTCAAGTGGAAGATGAAGCAAATGGATGTCAACAATGCCTTCCTCAATGGCATACTTGAGGAAGAAGCCTACATGCAACAATCGGAAGGATACATTGTCAAAGGTAAAGAGCACATGGTATGCAAACTTCTCAAAGTTTGTATGGTTTGACGCAAGCTCCCCGAGCTTGGTATGCAAGGATTGATGAGCATCTTTGCTCTCAAGGCTTTCAAAGAAGCAATGCTGATCATAGTTTGTATTATAAAGTCAAGGGAAAAGTGAAGGGCTTTGGTGTGCAAAACAAGAGGAGGAAGGAGGAGATGGAGGGAGAGAGAAGAGAGGAGAGACGTGCGGACATGCGTGGGAGCCTCGAAACCCACATAATGATCTCTCTTGAAGCAATACTCTATATATGATGTATATATATGAATATGGGGGTAAGGTCACATGACCCTTACATCCCCAACAATCTCCCACTTAAGGGTCAATGTGACCATAAGTGGTAACACACTATACAATGTACAAGAAGAGTTCGGATCTCAACCCATACACATCAACCTACACCAACTGCCTCAAACAAGGTGTATCTATGCACCTCAAACTTCTCTACACTCATATCGACAAGAGTCGAGCTCACATATGACTGATGCAAGATTTGATGAAGTTCCTGCAAAGCTCCCACTCGCGTTATGCCTGTGTCAATCATCGAAGGACTGACAACTCCAAGTGCAAATGCTCCAATAGCAACTACGATGTCTGGTCTCGAGCATAACAACTCGTACATCAGACTCCCGAATGTTGATGAAATATGTGCTATCATGGCTAACCTAAGTATGTCAGCCATGCTTGTATCCAAGGCATCCAAATCACCATCATCAAGACCAACATGTCCTCACATATCTGTGTCAACATCTGGCATGAGCGAACCTAAGAACGACTGCATAACTACTAACTCCTCAGCATCTAAATCAGCCATGCTCACAACCAAGGATGTATCTAGTTGTGCATCCTAAGAGCTAATATGCTCTACTATACAATATGTACCATGAGAGAAATCCTTCTCTACCACACCAAGTGTATGATCATGCTCCACATGAGCTAACTACACAACATCAACACCAAGATCCATATGATGATCTAACTCCAAGTGAGTATCGTCACAATGCTCTACATGAGCATCCACATCATGCTCTAAAGCATCCAACTGATCATCCAAAGTGTGCTCCACAAGATCATCCATATGATCAAAAGAATCATGCTCTATATAAGCATCATGAGCATCCAAAACATGCTCTACATGTGCATCCATCTGAGTATCTGAATCCTGCCATACATGTGCATCATGAATGTCACTAGACCTATCTATAGGTAGACAAAATGAGACATGACGAGTCTCACATCGCACATAAGGCTGAACTCCCACTAAGACGAGACTGTCTCTCACATGAAGTACTTGCAGTGGATACATGTGCCCAATCCTGGCACCTCTAACAAGCATAAGCTGTCCCAACTGCAATTGAAAATGATGCTCACCAAGGAATGCATAACATCTGCGCTCCTGTAACTGGCTAACTGAAATCAAGCTCATAGGGAATGAAGGCACATAGCCTACATGTCTGAGTATAAGTGATGCTCCACTAGGTAGCATAAGGCATACATCTCTCGCACCCTCAATGTCATATATCATACCATCATGCAAGTGCACACATCCACGACTCTCACCTGAGAATCGACAAAACCACTTGCGATGTGGAGTAACATGAAAACCGGCTAATGCATCAAGCAACCAAGCCATATATGTGCCATCTAATGAACAAGAGGAATCCTGAGATGAACCGTATGAGAAAGTGATATCACCATCACTAGCATAATTAACTGCCATAGACTCTCCTGAAACCATGACCTTCAACTTTATGTCCAATTTGTGATTGGTTCTCCAAGAAAGAATATCAATAGACAGGCCATGAGCTTTCACAAATTATATAAAGTCTAGAGCAGTTGTAAGTGACATGCCTTAGGGACATAATAAGTATCTATGTTGCTAAGAAATGACAAAAGGCCTTTGATGCTCACATCAAAGACAAGAAACTACAAGAGAGAGATTTGGTGTTTGTATAAGCACTCAAGCAACATGCCAAGAAACTCCAAAAATCAGGTATCAATCCACTTGTGATTCATCATATTTCACTTAGTGGTGGAGTTCAACTTGCATCTGTAGAGGGAGATGTATTTCATAACTAGATTAGTGGTTGTAGAGTTAAGCTCTACTAGGAACCTCTGATAGATGAGATGTTGTAATGATTGCAAACGACAAAAGTTAAAAAATAGGAAGAACAATGCATTAGAGGACAAACCCAAGCACATGTTTTAGTTTGTATTCCCAAAAGTAAACTATTATGCAAGCCACAAAAAAAAGGAAAAGCTTGATAGAATAATAATACCTTTACCAGTGTGTAGGATTCCAGAGGACAAAGAACTTATTTGTGATAAATGTCCTCATATTTTTGCATTCTTAGGGCACACTAAAGAAATTTGTGCAAGAGCTACTAGTAATGTCATTTGTGCATCCCACATGGATTCATTCAATGCTCACATTGCACCTCATGAAGCATATCTGGTAGATCTTGGCAGTCCAACCACCCAATGCCTAAGACTCACAACCACCGACATGCACATTGAAAACATCTCCATGCAAGTTGTACCCTTGCTCATGTGTGATGATAATGATCCCATTGAGAAAGTGGTCTTATGTCAAGAATGGCTTCTTAGAAATTCTATCACTTTGAACGTGGCTCACAATTCTTTGATTATGGAGGTGAATCTGCTCACTTATGTGATATCATTATTAGGGTTGATTCAAACAAAATGTACGTGAGAGATGTAGTTCAACCCCACCTACAAAGAAGAAGAAATCACCTACTCATAACCCACCACTCCATCACCCACATATGCCCCATACGAACCCTATCACCCTTGTTTTCCCAAACAAATTGGGGTACTTTAAGGTTGCCACACAAATTATCCAACACACCAACAACCTAGACCTTGCATTTAGGAAAGCAATGTCATCCAACACACCAATGATGGGTTCCTAAGATCATATTAGTAGCACAACAAGGGTGTACAAAGATTTGGATTCCTAAATCCAATGCACTAGTAATGTTATGCTAGTTCAATTCAAACTACATAAGAAAGCTAGGCAACATATTGCATCTAGTCTTTACTCTATGTATCCATCCAAGAATGCTAGGGTGCTTCCATGAAAGAACAATACTCCATAGTTATCATAGACTCATTTGCTACGGAGATCAAGAGCTCCTAAAAAGATATCTTGTAAAGATACTTAAACAAAGGAAGCACGAGGCACCTGTAGTCGATCCGCCTACCCAAAACACTATGACCGTCCTTACATTTCAACATGAGGATAGT
This sequence comes from Ceratopteris richardii, assembly GCA_020310875.1. Lineage (NCBI taxonomy): Eukaryota > Viridiplantae > Streptophyta > Polypodiopsida > Polypodiales > Pteridaceae > Ceratopteris > Ceratopteris richardii. The sequence continues at coordinate 38,772,552 of CM035444.1, read as the reverse complement.
TAGAATTTTACTCAATGAGTTCCTAAGGAATCATAGTAAATTGACAATAATCTATATGTAGTAGTGCCAAATGCTTAGATGATCATGGTTCAATTTTGGCACTTGGTTGGATTTATGTAAAAAGGCTAATTTTTTTCAATAGACACCAAGTAAAAGCCATTATTGATAAAACCCTTATGTAATATAACTATATGGTTTTGGATTTAGAAACATCTATTGGCACTGGCCAATACAATTACATCTTATGGATGTTGAGTAGGAAATGTGAGGAGCATGATTATGTGCTATTCCCTTAAGCTTCTAAACAAGGCTTGAATTTGGAACATAATTATTCAAGTTCTTCTCATTACTGCTCATATCAACATCATGTTTATGTATGATGATCTATTTCCATCTTTGTAGGATTCTCAGTTCCTAAGGGATAGTTCATTGAGGCAAATGAGGATTGTCATTCCACCTCACTTCCCATCTAACTTCACTAAGGTTGCAACAACAAGTCATTGGTTTAGAACCACACGAGTAACTATGGGCCAATGGAGAAATCATTTCGTTATGACTTGGGGATCTTATTATAACATGTATTTTTTATGCAAGGATTTTGAACCCTTATAGAAAATACTAGAAGTCATGGTGATTTGGACTAAATTGGGATATGGAGCATATCTTTACCTCTTATCAAGTGATCCTTTGATCATGCATTGAGTTCATGGACTCTTTGCAAGCATAAGATGGTAAAGCAAATAGAAACCCTTTTGGTGATAAGAAGTACATTACTATTTCAATCGCTATACTATGCCAAGCCATTTTTCTAATGATGGTGTGTCCACTGACAATCTCATTGTGACCCATTAGGGTAGAAAATTAGGCAGAACTTTCATGAATTTAAAAAACAAAAAAATTCACACAAAATGTGAGTGGTTGTTGCTTTGTGGCACCAACACTTTTATATACATAAGTGAACAAATATATGGTCCCATTCAAATCTATCTTGTATTGTATGAAGTATCAATCAACAATCTGAAGGCAAAAACAAGCAATATGGCATTATGGATACTTAGTCATTTATTGGAATCAAGAGCACAATGAAATAAGCTTGGTATAATCTATGGGACTTGAGCTTTAACACACATTATCTACACAATCCTGGGTGAAGATGATTTTTAATTTATAAAAGGTGGTTTGGCAAGTGCCTACTCCCTTAGTTTTAGCTTTGAAAGTACAACTATACAAGTGGATAGGCATAGTACTTGCAAGACCCTATGTATCCCACAAAGGAGGGGTTAGACAAGGTTACAACTAGTTTAAACTGGCCAAAGCCATTACATGTACAGCTTGGAGGTTGAACACAGGACCTCTGCCTCAAGAGACGAGTGCCAAACCAACCCACCTATGAGATGTGGACTCTAAATGAAGATGTGACCTATAGTCCCATCTATTCAATCAATGAACTATTGCACTTTATGAAAATGAATTCCAACTACAACAAAAGACACTCATATAGATCGAGGAATAGGAATGCAAGGAGCACAAGCTTCCCATAGCACATAAGAAATAACTATAATTGCAACGAAAAGGAGAACCAAGAAGCATTTTAATAAGTTATATCCACCACCATCCACACCCACAAGAAGTAGCCCACTTGGAACTTCACTTGTATCATTGCATCAACACTCCTAGGTGGCAATAAAAAGTGCTTGAGGTGATGTGTCACATGAAAATCTCCCTAGAAAATGAGTCAGATGAGGAACAAGCTCCCAAGCAAAAGAAGAAGAAGAAGAAGAAATTCTCCCACATGGTTATAAATCAAAAGCTTCCTGAAGTATTTCGATGATGATGCACCACAATGCACTCTCCTTCTCGAGAGCTCCACGAGGATATCCTTGCAGTAGAAAATTGAGTTCCTAACATACATAATACTCCACATAGGGGCTGCAGAATATGCAAAAAAACACAATACACAGGGAGCACGAACACAAACTTCTTAGGTATTACAAATGTGGTCAAACTTACAATTTGTGGTTGAACATGCCACTATATGTTTAATTAAAGAACAAATGCAAAAGTGTCCGGTGGCCATTTGACCTTTCACATGGACACTAACAATAAGAATCTCCCACTAAAGGCCAATATGGCAAAAGTAACTATGGAAGAAAAGATGAAGAATAATAAATAATACCTTAGTGTAAGTATACAAACTATACCTCCCACCTGATGGGCATGTTACACAGTATACAAGTGACTGTATAATATCATGAGACAAGTAACCCCCCCATCAAGTGACAACATTGTCGAAAGCTATCTTGCAGTAGAGCTTTAGTCAAAGCATCTACAACATTATCTCGAGTATGAACCTTCTCAAGAATAATGCGCTCAATGGCTAAAAAATCTCTAATGAAGTGATACCTCTTATCAATGTGCTTGGTTTTTGCATAATGGACCAGATTCTTACCCAAAGTAATGACACTCTTACTATCACTAAGCAAACAAGGTACATGCTGAGGTAGACCCATATCACAAGCAAGACGAGAAAGCCACAATGATTCTTTAGATGCCTCACTTGCTGCAACATACTCAAAAACAATTGTACATTCTTGAAGATAAGATCTCCAAAGAGATAGCACCTCTCACAAAATGAAAAATGTACCCTGATGTAGACTTACGATTGACTACACAACTAGCATAGTCAAAATCTATGTAACCAATAATGGATGCTTTCCCTCCACCTAAACATAAACACGTGTCCTTAGTGCCACTCAGATATCTCAAAATCATCTTGACCTCTTCCCAATGTTTCTTGCTACGATTAGACATATATCTGCTCACAACTCCCATTGCAAATTCAATGTCTGGTCTCCTAGCTACCATAGTATAGATGAGACTACCAATGGTAGAGTGATAAGGATATTTGTTCATGAATTTCTTTTCCTTGTCTGATTTGGGGCAATCATCCTTGCTCAAGTTTACATATGTGGGTAAGGTGTACTCAATGCCTTTCCACCCTGCATATTGAACATGTGAAGTACTTTGGATATGTACTCACTTTGAGACAGGTATATGCATCTTTTACTCCTATCATGAGTAACGCGCATGCCAAGAATATGTTTACATCCCCCAAATCCTTCATATCAAATGTTTGACTCAAATTATTTTTGAGAATTGACAAGTCATAAGAGGACTTCTTAGCAATCAACATATCATTGACATAAAGTATCAAGCATATCAAGTTGCCACCTGAGCATCTCTTTGTGTAGAGACAATGATCCTCATTGCTTTGAGAATAGCCTTGAAACTTCATAAAAGCATCAAACTTTTGGTACCATTGTCTAAGGGATTGTTTAAGTCCATACAGGCTCTTCTTGAGCTTACAAATCAGACTCTCTTTGTCAGGAACTACATAACCCTCTCGTTGTTCCATATAGATCTCATCTGTAAGATCTCCATGCAAGAAAGCAATTTTCACATCCATTTGGACTAGCTCTAAGTCCTCCATTGCAATGAATCCAAGCAACATGCGCAGGGTAGTCATGTTGACCTTTGGAGAGAAGATTTCCTCAGCTTATATACCCATTTACATGGTAAAGCTTTCCTGCCCTTTAGAAAAGGTAATAGATCCCAAGTACCATTCTTGTGAATAGAATCCAACTCACTCTTCATGGCATGCTCCCACTTGACATGATCCTCTATTTGCATAGCCTCTTTGTAGCAAGAAGGCTCACCGGCATCTGTTAGCATAACAAAATCTAAAAGTGGAACATATATATCGAGTGGATGTGAGATACATGTAGAGCATCTCCATGGTTGTTGAAGAGGAACATTTGCAGATTGATCTGATCGAACATGCTCTTGAATGTCCCTATGTGCAACATTTTTATGCATGCTAACTGGAGGAATAGTATCCTCAAACACCACTCTTCTCACTTCAATCTCCTTAATGGGTTGTTTATGCATCTTAGACTCATTGAAAATGACATCACTACTTCTGATCATTGACCATGTCTAATATTCTTTGGTATATGAACATATGCTTCACACCCAAAAACTAGAAGATGATCATAATATGGTGGTTTCCCTATCCATAACTCTTGTGCCACTTTCAAATCTTGGCAGTAGTAGGTGAAAGGTTAATCACATGAACTATAGTCAATACTACTTCTGCCCAAAAGCCTTGTGAAAGGTTTGCATGATGTAGCATAGAAACTACTCTATCCTCAATAGTTCTATTCATCCTTTTAGCTACACCATTATGTATTGGGGTATAAGGAGTTGTAAAATCTCTAAGAATTCCTCTAGACTGACAGAAAAGGTTGAATTCATGTGAGATATACTCAACCCCATTATCTGAACATAAATCTTAGAGCTTAGTTCCTTTTTCAGTCTCAACTGAAGCAAACCATTTAATCACTCATTTCAAAATTTAGAGCATATGGGTAATCACTCAATTTTTGATTCGAAGACCTAACAATATGATTGACACTAGCTTTAGAGGATCTGAGGCTTTTTTTATTCTGGCCTAGATATGTTCCTGACGTAAGGTTCATAAGCCTTGGTGGTTATCCCAATTTTTCATCGTACAACCTCGTGCATAGTTCTTTTGTAATAGTCACTTATTCTTTTTATTTTCCTTAGGTTGTTACTTTCTTGTCCAATAAGGTCTCCTCGCAAGGAACACTTAAGTTTTATCACACTTGAAGTTTGATCGCTCAAGTTATCTCCTTTCACCTCAGAGTTTGTCGTAGAACTTGAGTTATTGATACTTGCACTTGAGAAATTAGGGTTCTTGTACTTGATCGTGCTTAATATCACCCTAATTAATCAAAATCTCTATTAGTACTTAGCTTAAGCTAGGAATTGGCAAAGGGGGTTGAGAATGATCCAACCTCAAGTTGCTTATCCCTTGCTCACGCTTGAGTGCGCAAGACAATCGTTCTCAAGCTTGCAGTACTCTCGTGCTTTGGATGCCCTTCGATGCTCTCAATGGACCATTACAAGTCCCAAAGTTAGATCAAGATTTAAATTCAATTTTCATCACAAACCATGTCCATTCATGTAATTCATAGACCCAATTTTGCTTTGGTTTTATGAAAATTCCCTTAGAGATCCCTCAACTTTCTCACCCATGTGGAAGGTCAACTTCAAAATACCATATCTATAGCTCCACATATTAGTTTTACAAAAACAAGTCAATGTTTCTATGGAATTTGAAATGAGCTTTCCAAGGAGCCCAAGATCACTAGAAAGAGAGTTTGTATGAAGACGTTATGTCTATTCAAGGTTTTGGGGGTTAAAACAGGCTAACAGGCAAACATGATCTTCCAAATTATTTGCTTGGGGGCCTCACTATGCACCAATTGCTTGAATTTTATGCTAAAAAACGACCAAAATCTGAAAATTAAAAAAACCCTAAAAAATTGATCGAAATTGGTTGTCCATCGCAATCAACAGGGCTGTCAATCACTGGATAGAGCTGTCTGTCGTGGTTTGTCAATCGCGATGGACGGTGCCCATCATGATTGATGATGTCTATCGTGATTGATGGTTTCAATCGCAATGGAAATCTTTTCTCGAGTTTTCTTCGTGAATACCTATCAATTGTGGGCCTCTAAGTCGCCATGGATACATTTCTCATCGAAATGGAGTGTCAATCGCAATTTTTCTATTGGCAATCATGATGGACAGGCAGTTTGTCGTGGGCTATCAATCATGATTGATTGATTTTTTTTCAGATTTCACGTTACCTTGTGTCAATCGGGCTTCTATGTGTCGCAATGGACAAGAATTTCATTGTGTTTGAGTGTCGATTGAAAGTTTTGTGTCAATCGCGATGGACAGAGGTGTTTGTCTTTGTTCGTCATGATGGATATCGTCTATTGTGATGGACAGAGGTATTCATCGAGGTCTGTCGATCGCAACAAATAGGCTATCCATCACAATGGACATTGTCAATCGTAATTGATGCTGTCAATTGTGATGGACAAAGAAAATGAAAATTTTTGAATTTTTTTTGTTGGTGATGTGCAAGGCCTCTAGATCATGAATATGCACTTAGTTTTACCAAATGGTCAAGCTTTTTGTAAATTGTGATTGATAGAGCTCAACACCCCAGGACCTGTGCAAACATTTTCTCTACCTATGGGAGTTGTTGCAGCTGCTATGGATGCTCGTACCTGTAGGAATGCTTAAGAAACATGCAAAAACAACACATGCAAATTCACTCTCTCTCTCTCTCTCTCACACACACACAAGTGAAATGAGGGGAATGAAGTGGGAAGGTGATATGACCAGAAAACTAAAAAGTGAGTGAAGATGGAGGTGGAGGTGGGAGATGGTGAGGATGATGATGGTGATGATGTGAGAAAGAGAAAATAAGGAAAAGTAAAGAAATTACCTACAATTGCAATGTCACAACTCTATGTCTTACCATCACGTGCTTGTCCTCGAAGATCTCTCCCCGGCAACGATGCCAAATTTGGTGTCACTCTAGCACAATGGCAAGTACCAACATGAGGAGATCCACCTCATAATTGTCAATCCGTGGAGACGTGAGGACCAGTATGATGACTCTGAGCAAGTGAAGACACAAGTGCATGAGTGAGAAGCACATGAGCATGCACATACATACACAGACACACACACAAGGCAAGATAAAGAGTGGAAAAATGGAATCTTCTATTAGCAAGCTCCAAGAAAGTATACAAAGCTCAAAACTAGCTAATCTAAAAAATGAGCTCTCTAGCTCTTTTTATAGTTTTTGACTAGGTCTTGTTCCTGTCCGGCCTAGTGAAAACCCTAGGCTATTTTGGAGGCTCAAACGAGCTCTAAAAATTATGAAACTTGGTACATAGATACTTCTAATACTCCTCAAGATCGAAGACTCCTCCGCTTGCAGAAAATGGAGTAGGAATAATGGAAAATGGTATTTTCAATGGTGTGAAGTGACTAAAATCACTGTTTGGGAAATATTTCTCCATGAAAAATTATGTGGCCTACTTATCGGATCTATGTTGACTACTTTGCCTGCTTAATCTTGCCTGGCTATCCGTTTGTTCTGACTCCCGTTGATGGCTTCCCTATCTCATAAGGCCTTGACTGCCCTGGTTGCTACCAACATGGTGCTTATACCATCGATCTTGTAGGTCAATACCGATGCATATATCGACGACAAAATACTGACGTCCATACCAATGATTATACCAATAGTATTCAATACATACTAATACTTATACCAATGCCCATATTGCCACTTATATTGGTGTTATCATACCGATGCTTATAGTGACACCATGGCCAAATTCCCCATATTTGCACTAGTGTAAGGACGAGTATAAGGGTAGTGGTACATATACTAATTCAAATCATAAAACCCTAATTTTATATGAATCTATGTATGTGGAAACATAAAGACTTAAATTTCTAGTTTTTTATGTATATATACTAATCTAAATCATAGAAATATAATTTTATATTTATCTATATATTAAGAATATTAAAACATGAAACTCTCTTTATGCATGTATTTGGAAGTATAAAAATTCTATGTATTTACCTTTTGTATACACACAAAGATATATATACTAGATACACACACATGTGTGTGTGTGTGGTATTTATATACCTCATAGAATAACTTGCTACATGCACACACCTACATACATACATAAATGCATACATAGATACACACACACATATATATATAATGCATCTATTATTCAATTATAGATGAAAAGATTGAAGAAATTAATTGTTATTGAAAAGATATCGAATAGTCTTATATACTAATAGTAAAAGAGTGATAATGACCTTATGAGTGATCCAAAATGATAGATCATAGCTCATACTCCTTTTGTTGCACATGCTTTGATAACAAGAAGTAGAACATGCCTCAAGTGTCTTTAAATGAGATAAGCACTTATCATGCAAGATAAACATGTTTTGACAAGATGCTTCACATTTTAGAGGAAGATCTATAAGAGTTCTTTCTATGCATTTTAGATATCAATCCATTGGTGTCATTCATTTTGGATACATATATTTTTCAATCTATCCATTATAATGTATTGCTTCTTTTTTACGTCAGAAAGGATGATCCTAAAAAAAAACCATCAATGTCAAAGATATATATTTTTGTTGTTTTTACTACAATTATCACAATAAGGAAAAAAATCTATCCCTTAGTGAAAATTATTGCATCCATGGACAACATAAAAATATAATTATCTCAACTCACATAATGGTGCAAATATATGATAAAAGAGAAAATCATAACATTACATGAACAAAAACCATATCCTAGAAAATCATGTATAGTTCATGTCACAATTGCACAAATTGTAAATCCTCTTTGGTCTTTAACTTGTTGTTTCCTTGGAATTAAAAGTGAATATATTAAATATACTCTCTTAATGCTAAGATATGAGGAAGATCATAGTTGATGACTACCACTGTCCATGTGGATAGTTTACTTTATCTCATTAAAAATGGATTAACTCCACCTAATGCAACATGTAACTTTAGATTGCATGAGACCTTTTAAAAATCATGCCATCTAGAATCAAAGTGTTTGAATTTTGAATTATTTGTTGGAATTTTCATTACTCCGTCAATGCTTTTATGATCGGATCCCAATCTCAAAAGCTTTGATAGTTTTGGTCTTTGAAATGTATGCTTGATTTGTTGAGCTGATGGAATATATCTCAACACTTTCTTTGGAATTTACCTTTTTCCTCTTTGTATCAAGGTGATTGACATTTTGAACATGTAACATTATCTACATATTAATCTCTATACAAAATACAATTGTTAGGAAAATCATGTATAGAATGATTATCAAGACAAAGACTACTTATCATCTTCTTCATTTTATCATGTGATGTAGGAAGAGAATTATTTTATGGTAAAAATGGATAGCAACCTATAATTTTATGAAATAAAGAAGATTATTAAAAAGCACATTTATAAGCATAGATGGAAAAAATAGGTACCATTTACATAAATATCTTCATTACTCCATCTAAACTGATTTAAAATATTGAGAATAAGTAAACTTGCACTTAGTCGTGCCAATTGACTTTCATAGATGTGTTTTGGACCTTCTCAAGGATATTTATCATTCTTAGAAATATTAATCCTCTCGCTTTCATTTTGATACCAATCCTCAATAAAATCAGCTACGTCATCATTATCATATCAAACATCATGTTGTTTATCTTCTCTTGAATATAGTTTTTTTATTCTTTCATATTCTATAAGATCAGTTCTCCATAGCCTCATCATGGATGCTTTTGATAAATGGGCTCTTATTGGTAACTCTAAATGGTGTGTTGCAATGTACAATCGAAGAGATTCAAAGTGTGTGGCTATGTCGGCCCATGAATTTGGACTTACAAAGTCACAAAGAGATAAGTCATTATTCATTGTATCGTCACTAGTTTGGAACTCTAAAAAAAAAGGATGATGTGCTATAAAATCTGATTCCATACTTCACCTTGCCAAGAGTCCCTTGTATCTCGAATTATGAGTATCCTATTGAGAGAGTGGAACATTAGATTGTCTTGATTATGGTTCTACTACAATCACTTGGGTTTTAGGGACTAGTTCATGAGGTGGGTGCGCTTCGGATATCTTTGCCTTGGATGACACCACCTTTTGAAAATGTTCTTCAGGTATGCATGTGGAATGAACAAGACTTGAAACTTTTTCTAGCACTTTTGAGCAACATCATTCATTTGTTCGCACATTGCTAATTGTCCCTTTTTTATATCCTCTCTTGGGTAACATTTTTCACCTTGCTCAATTGATGGTGTTGCTCTCAATCCATCTTGATATGCTCTCAATAATCCTTATAAATCATTAATTAGAGGATTAACTAGGACTAATTGTGGCCATGGATTATGATATGCACATGCATGTCATATTGTCATAGCACTATATTGTTGTGTTCTCAGCTTTTCATTTTTCTCTGGCTCCCCAATGAGTTGTTCTTCTCTCCATTTGAGCTCATTTTACTTCTTAGTAAGTTCATGTTATCAAGGGAGCACAATATTGTGCCCTTTGACTAGACTAGACAGGATTTTGGAATTATATTTCTCATTAGAAGATCACCCACATATGGAAAATAATAGAAAAATATGCAACTGATACAGAAAGTTCCACAATTTGGGACTCATAGGTATGGATAATTGGACTAGATGGAATACAAGAGATCCCATAGCCTGGGACTGTAGGTATGGAACACGATATCTAAAATACAAGAACTCCCTTGAGGGAGATGAACTAGATACAATAAATAACTTGATAAGATCTTGTTCTATGATGTTACAAGAAGACAAGACTAGGTGTCCAAGAACAAGGAAAGTACTTACTTGATGATCACAATTCCTTGAGATCCCAAGATAGCATCGACAAGATTGAGGATGTAGGTGGCCATGCCCTCATATAGGTGTTCAAGGGTGGTTGCAAATTGAGGATGTCAAAAATATGAATCAGGACCTCTAGATGTCAGAATCAAGCAAGTAGACAACGGATCTTAGGTTATCTAGATCATTCAAGTGGACAAGATGATTACTAAAATCAAATTTATGGATATAGCAAGCATGAATATAGCCAAGTGTATTACAAAATATGTTCCATCACAAAATGTGGTTAGACCTCAATACAAACCTACTCCATCAAGAGGTCCATGCTTTAGATGTAATGAGGATCATTTTGTTCGAGAATGTCCACATGCACAAGTTTTGCGATTACCACCCATACCAACTAAGAAATGATTGTGTAAAAATTCATCTATATAAGGACTATCCTCACAATTAATACAAAAGCAAATAAAGACGTGCGAATATGATAACTACTATCAAATCTAACTCTAATAGTGATGGGGAGAAGGAGATGATAACTATACAAATGATCATACAATCACAATTCAAGGCTAAGAAGCAAGGTAAGGGAAAAAAGGTGTTTGATTCATCGATATCACACAGTGGAAAGGAGATCCAAAGGATTCTCCACCTAGAAAGGGGAATTGGAAGACTCAACGTGGAAAATAGGTCAATAATTAGAAGAAAAAAATTGTTCATCTTGAGGACTAAACATCAAAATTACAAAGTTTTGGTGGATTATGAGGATACTTGAGAAAATTTGTATCGAAGTTTGCCATGATTTCAACCCCTTTCTATGAAAAACTAAATGGAAAGCCTAAAATCCTTACTTGGGGTAAGGAACAGGTAGAAAGTATGGAACAACTTAAGAAAATTGTGGGATCAACCTCGGTCGTGCAAATTGTAGACCCGAATGAGCCATTTGTGGTTGAAATAGATGCAACCAAACTTGGAGCTTGAGAATGTTGCATCAGAATGGTTGACCAATTGCTTTTGAAAGTCAAAAGTGAAACTCAACTCAAAAAAATATTCTACCAATGAGTAATTTCCATCAATAAGAGATTTCTCTCTTTCCAAACTTAAATTTAAAAAACAAGGAAAATCTTTGAGACTGAGTCGATGATTGACAAGATTGATCGTGGTGCATGGGGAAGTACTCCACATAGCATACCTATACACATTTTCAAGGACAAAAATGCTTTAAGAGGGAAGAATGTTGTATAATTATGGGTTCAAAAGGTTGATTTGCACGGGCTTAAAGGCTCAAAACCCCGGATAACCTTTGGTTTTTTTTAAGAATCCCTTAAGAAAGTCACTCCAATTGAATGGTTTGAACCTTGGGTATTTATTTGAAGGTGCGGAGCCTCAATCTTTGGGCAAATAATCCATTTAAGACACCTTGAGGACGTACATGCAAGTCTAAAACTTCTCACTTAAGAAGCCATGTAATTTCACGTGATCCCATGTGATTACTTAATTTAGAAACCCATATGACCTTCTTTGGTATCCATGTGACTTGAACACATGGAGGGCTTAGTCCTCTTCGTCTAGAGGCTTATATATGGGTGGAGTTGGATGGATGGATGCATACTCTCACTCTCTCTAAATGTGATGATAATTATCTTAGACAACTTACACTTGAAGGTCACAATGAGCTCCAAAAGCACACACCTTGCAAATGACAAGCCATCAAGCATGGTAATCGATAATACATGTCTCTAACAAGGGTGCCAAAGTTTTTGATGTAGACTCATACACAAACACACACACACACACTCTGGCATCAAGCAACAAATCCCCACCCATAAATCTTTAATCCCAGAAGACCTCCACCATGCATGTAGACATGCATCATCAAGAGGAGTCACACACACATGCATGCAAATGTTCCTCACTGAGGAGCAAGAGATAAAAGCTCCATAGAAACTCACACTTGATTGAAAAGAAAGTGAAGAAGAAGAAGAAGAAGAAGAAGAAGCTTACAAATGAGGGAAAGTTCACTTTTATAGCCTTCTTGGAAAGAGAATGGTCCTTTTGACATTATAATATCCATCTTACTTGAAAATTAGGTTGTAAATCTCCTTTCATGTTCGGTTCAAGTAAAAAAAAAAAGAAGTAAAATTCTAGAACATTTGAGAATCGCTCTTAAAGCCCAAGGACTCCTTGGCTTGCACATTTATGGAGTAAGTTAAAGAAAATGGCTTTGGATTTATGTGAATGGCCAAATAGATGGATGATTTTGAAAAGTTTGTGATGCTCCTTGGACCCTTGCTTCTTTTGGGCACATCCACCATGCTCCTTTCTTCCATCTTTCACAACCTATCACCTTCTCCTCTTTACTTCCCATCTCCAACACCAAACAAAAAACAAATTAGAAGGATAATATATGCATTTGAAATATGTGTTTTCATGCCGAAAGCATATGTATCTTGTGATAGATGTGACACATGGGAGGTGGGAACCACCACTTATACCACGACTACTCACATAAGTGTCAAATGCCACTCATGTGAGCATACATGGATGCCTTACATGGAGAGGGCGAAAGATTAAGAAGGATACATGATGGCATGGTGAGGAGGCATGCGACTTAATACGTCTCCTAGTCTTCTACATGAGAAACGAGAAAGCTTTGGATAGATAGCTTTGAAGGGCTTGTGAACTTATGCAATTTCACGAAGACCTGTTAGAGTATGATCAATGTCTACCCCTCATGATTGTATGCACATTTTGTAAGGCCCCCTTTATGAGGAGAAGCCAAGTGTGCATTACCCAATTGATGGGAATCCCAACTTGAATGTTGGATGAAGGTCATATTGGACCATGTAAGATATTATAAGGAAAGGGAGTTACCAGGGTCCCCAATTGTGGGGTCCGGGGGCAGCGCCCCCGGCGCGACGGTAAAGGGAATATTCCATGGAATATTCCCTGTCGGAGTCAGAAATCATTTATATTTGTTAGGTCGGTTCAACCAGTCTAAGCCGTGTATGGCAATTACGCGGGCGGTGGCCGCCCACGCTCTACCGCCCATGTATAGCCGTCCATGGCAGGCCACCCATGATCCTATATATACATGACTTCTGCACTACCTAAGACATTGAGTTGAGCCAGCATACCTCTACCTTGTATCTCCCTATCTAGAGTTGTCTAGATCACCATTTAAGCTCTACCTTGAGAGCGCACGGGTGGACAACGCCATCATCTTTGTACTTGCTGCTAGTAGAAAATTGTTGAGATTCTCCTATATCTGTTATCTTCTCTGCTATTGCTCCTGTGTTATATTGCGTAACTATTGTCTTACATGGTATCAGAGCTGTAAGGTTCGAATAGCTTGAGAAGTATCATTATTTTAGCCTACTAGCAGACTAGAATATCAGTAGATTATTCGAGTGATTACATGATGGCTTCATCGTCGAACACTAGTCTTGGTGCTTCACCTAATGTTAATGCTGCACCTATTCGAATTCGTCCACCTGCATTCACTGAAGGGAAGCTGGATGGAACCAACTATACACTCTGGAAGTTCAAAATTTCTGCAATTTTGGACTCCTATGAATTACTTGACACTGTCATGGGACCGATGGGATTGGATCCAGAGCCTATACCAGTTGAAGATCCAGCAAATTCAAGATTGATGATTCAGCCAGATCCAGATCTTCTACGAGCTTGGAAGAGGCGGAATGCTGATGCATTATGTGCGATTGTCACTAGTGTAAGTGATTCTGTGCTTACTTTAGTTCAACATACTACTAAAGCACATGAGGCTTGGGGCATATTGGCTCGACAATATGAGACCAAGAACCACACTAGGATACAGAATTTAGAAAATCAGTTGGCAAATGAAAAGCATTCTGATTCTGAAAAGGCTGAAGATTTTATCAAACGGATAAAGCATCTTCAAGATCAATTGGCTGCAGTTGGTGTTGTTATAACACCAGAAGAGCTAGCTCGAAGATCTGGACGTGTTCTTCCAGCAAAGTATGATGGATTAGTAACAGCCCTTAACACTCAGGTAAGGCCAACTCCTCTTACATTTGAAGAGTTTTGTGCCATGCTTTTAGAAGAAGAGATGCGGCTGAAGAATCGGCAAAGTACAACTGATGCTGCATTCTCAGCAAATGCAAAAGGTAAAGGCTCTTCAGAGGGATCAAAGAAGAAGCCAAAGAAGAAAAAGTTCACAGGAAGTTGCTTCTATTGTGAAAAGAAAGGCCATGCCATCAAGGATTGTAGAAAGAAGCAAGCTGATGAACGGAATGGGACTGTAAAATCATCATGGAAGAACAAAGAGTCTGCAAACAACACAGAGCTGGAACTTTGGGTAGCTATTGAAGAGGTATGTTCATCTGCTCAAGCTCGTGTTGATGAGCCATGGATTTTAGATAGTGGAGCTTCTCGCCATATGACTAGTAAAAAGGATTGGTATAGTTCCCTAGTGCCTCTACGGGAATCCATCAATGTAGTGGTGGGAAACGACTCCAAGTGTCCAGCTGAAGGAACTGGAACCATCTCTTTTATCACTTCTCCAGGTGTTGAGAAAAAGTTATCCGATGTTCTCTATGTACCTACACTCAAAAGAAATTTGTTGTCAGTTTCTGCAATAACAGATCGTGGACTCGAAGTTCACTTCAATAAGAGTGGTGCGGAAATCATGGATTCATCAGGTAATGTTGTAGGTAAAGGCACACGACGGGATAACTTGTATGAGTTAAGTGCTTTAACTGCTACAGAAGATAAAGATGTAAGCAGGTTATGGCACCAACGATTTGGGCATCTCGGATTTGCAGTTTTGAAGGAGATGCAACGAACAGGGATGGTTGCTCATTTGCCTGCATTTTCAGAGTTGCAGGAACCTTGTGAAGCTTGTATGATGGGCAAGCAACAACGAAAGGCATTTCCAAGAGAGACCAGCAATCGATCTCAAGCTCCTCTAGAGTTGGTACATGCTGATCTCTGCGGTAAAATGTCTACACCTGCTTTAGGAGGATCTTTCTACTTCTTGCTGTTAGTCGACGATTATAGTAGAAAGATGTGGGTTTATTTCATTCGAGAGAAGGCTGATGCTTTTGAAAAATTTAAAGCGTGGCATAAGTATGTAGAAAGTGAATCAGGAAGGAAACTGAAGAAATTTAGAACAGATAGAGGAGGTGAATTCTTGTCAACAGAATTCAACAATTACTGTAAGGAGCATGGTGTGAAAAGGCAACTTACCACAGCTCATACACCTCAACAAAATGGCGTTGTTGAGCGCAGGAACAGGACAGTAGTTGAAATGGCTCGTTGTATGTTAAAGGCTCAAGACATGCCTGATTCATTCTGGGCAGAAGCAGTCAATACAGCAGTCTACATCCTCAATCGAAGCTACACAAAAGCTCTGAAGGGGATGACTCCTCAAGAAGCATATTCTGGTAAAAAGCCTTCAGTTTTGCATTTCAGAATTTTTGGTTGTTTCTGTTATGCACATATTCCTGATTCAACAAGATCAAAGTTGGATTCAAAAAGCAAAAAGTGTGTCTTCCTAGGATATAGTGAAGAGTCTAAAGCATACAGGTTATGGGATCCTGAGGCAAGGAAGATTTTTGTCAGCCGAGATGTGGTGTTTGATGAACGACCACACTTAGTAGAAGATAAAGGTAAATCTACTATCTCATCAAACGGAGAAATATCTCACCTTGTGCCTATCAAAAGACAGGTTAAAGTTGAGGAGGAGGAAACATCTGATGGAGAAATTTCCTCAATAAAAAGCCAACCAATTGTAGCTGCACAGCGTAAGCCACTACCGAAGTGGGCACAACAGCTCTTTGATGATCACAATCCACATGTAGATGCACCAGAATCATCATCGGATGGATTACGAAGATCAAAGAGAATAGAGGAGCAAAGAAGAGCCTCAGAACACATTGTTAACATGGCTCTAATGGCAGATATCATGGGTTCGATAAAGGAACCTACCACCATTGAAGAAGCCATTGATGATCCAGATTGGAGAGCGGCAATGCAGTCTGAGTATGATAGTATACTCAAAAATGATACATGGGATCTAGTCGACTTGCCGCCAAAGAAGAAGGTAATAGGTACTAAATGGATTTGGAAAGCTAAGTATAAAGCTGATGGAACATTAGAAAAGTATAAGGCACGATTAGTTGCACAAGGTTTTTTCACAGATTGAAGGATTTGATGTTCAAGAAACTTTTGCACCAACAGCACGCATGACAACTATTCGGACGGTACTTGCAGTAGCTGCACAAAAGTCTTGGCCTATTTTCCAGATGGATGTCAAATCTGCATTTTTGAATGGTCACCTCAAGGAGGAGGTATATGTATCTCAACCACCAGGTTTTGAGGTGCCCAATTCAGAAAATAAAGTTTGCAGGTTGAAGAAAGCTTTGTATGGACTTAAGCAAGCTCCACGGGCTTGGTACCAACGAATTGATCATTTTTTCAAAAATATGGGTTTTGAAAGAAGTACTTCTGATGCTAACTTGTATGTAACGAAAAGGGATAGCAAGCTAGTTGTTGTCATTGTATATGTAGATGATTTGATCATTACAGGAGATCATCAGGAACTCATCAATCAAACTCGGATCAGCTTGGGCACTGAGTTTGAAATGACAGACTTAGGTCTACTCCATTTTTGTCTGGGAATTGAAGTATGGCAAAGGAAGGATGGCATTTTCAGCTCACAACAAAAATATTCCAAAGAAATTCTCAAGGCATTTGGAATGATGGACTGCAAACCAACTAGCACACCTATGGAGGTAAATCATAAGCTATCTATGGATGATAACATGCCTGATGTAGATGCTAAGAAGTATAGGAAGCTCGTTGGAAGTCTTATTTTTCTGTGCAACACTAGACCAGACATTTGCTATGCTGTTGGAGTGTTAAGCAGGTTTTCCAACAAACCTAAGGAGAGTCACTGGAATGCTGGAATGCGAATTCTAAGGTACATTGCAGGAACCTTGGATTTTGGTATTTTGTATACCACAGGTGATACACTCCAAGGATATTGTGATTCAGATTGGGCTGGAGATTGTGATTCTAGAAAATCAGTTTCTGGATATTGTTTCTCACTTGGTTCAGGAATATTTTCTTGGGTAAGTAGGAAGCAACCAACTCTCGCACTCTCCTCCACTGAAGCAGAGTACAAAGCAGCTTGTTTTGCTTCTTGTGAGGCAGTTTGGTTAAGGAGAATTCTTGCAGATATAGGCTTTCCATCAAATATGCCAATTGTACTCAAGTGTGATAATCAAAGTTGTATGGCTATTGCAAAGAACCCAGTATTTCATGCTCGCACCAAGCACATAGAAGTACAGTACCATTACATTCGTGAGCTAATTGAAGATGAAATTGTGGAGCTAGAATATTGCCCAACAGAGGCAAATTGTGCTGACATATTCACTAAAGCACTTGGAAGAGAGCAGCTCAACAAGCATCTTCAACAGATGGGCATAGGACCGAGACCTACTTGATTTATCATCGGTAAACATTGAGGGGGGGTGTTAGAGTATGATCAATGTCTACCCCTCATGATTGTATGCACATTTTGTAAGGCCCCCTTTATGAGGAGAAGCCAAGTGTGCATTACCCAATTGATGGGAATCCCAACTTGAATGTTGGATGAAGGTCATATTGGACCATGTAAGATATTATAAGGAAAGGGAGTTACCAGGGTCCCCAATTGTGGGGTCCGGGGCATCGGTCAGAAATCATTTATATTTGTTAGGTCGGTTCAACCAGTCTAAGCCGTGTATGGCAATTACGCGGGCGGTGGCCGCCCACGCTCTACCGCCCATGTATAGCCGTCCATGGCAGGCCACCCATGATCCTATATATACATGACTTCTGCACTACCTAAGACATTGAGTTGAGCCAGCATACCTCTACCTTGTATCTCCCTATCTAGAGTTGTCTAGATCACCATTTAAGCTCTACCTTGAGAGCGCACGGGTGGACAACGCCATCATCTTTGTACTTGCTGCTAGTAGAAAATTGTTGAGATTCTCCTATATCTGTTATCTTCTCTGCTATTGCTCCTGTGTTATATTGCGTAACTATTGTCTTACAAGACCTTCAAAATGTGAAGAGATACTAACATTTGAAGGTGGAAAATATAAATTTCTAAAATCAAGGAGATCTTCAATTTGAAGAGATACTAAAATTTGAAGGAGAAAAATATAATTTCTAAAAATTTATTTTTCTTTTAATTCTATAATTTGGCCTTCTACCTCCTCTTCCATTAAGCTTCAAATTTCAAAGAATAACTTGTTGGAGATAGACGTCTGCGGAAGCACGCGAACAGCACAAGGAAGAAGAAGAAGCTTGGAGCACAAACACACAATACTGAATGTATTACTAGAGAATGTACAAAGATAAGTAGCCCATTAGGGCAATAGGCGTATGTACAAGCCGGGGGAAAAAAACCTCCTAAAGAGGGAAAAAAGTGCCCCGACGGTCCTAGAGTGTTCACACACATCACTACCTAAATATATCGACAAATCCCCCCTGGGAGTGATGCGGTGAACAAGGAGCTGGCACTCATGTATAAGGAAGTGCCAAGCTATGTGGAAATCACTCCACAAAAGGAAGTAAGCCCAAAGCTTTGCGGAAAGCTTCAAACTTCTCCTTCGTGAAAAGGTATGCAATGTTCTCCTGCGTGGGCACATATGCCAAGCTAATCTCCCCAGCAGAGAACCTCTCCCTGACATAGTGATAATGCACCTCAATGTGCTTAGTGCGAGCATGGAACACAGGGTTCCTCGCAACTGCCAATGTGCTCTGACTGTCAGTGAAGATGGTGGTGGCAGAAGACTGGCCAACACCCAAATAAGCCATAAGGTGTCTGAGCCACACACACTCAACAGTCGCTGTGAAAGCTGCCCTATACTCAGCCTCACAAATGGAAGTGGCCACAGTAGGCTGCTTCTTGCTCAACCAAGATATACATGAGCTACCAAGCATGAAGCAAAAACCACTGGTGGACACACGAGTGTCATAGCAACCAGCCCAATCTGAGTCAGAAAAAGCATGCAAATCTGGCGGTAGTGATCCCCCCTTGGGATAAAACAACCCAAGTAGCCGAGTACCACTCAAGTAGCGAAAGATGCGCTTAACCGCTTTCCAATGCGTGACTCCTGGGCAATGCATAAACCTGCTCATCTGTGAGACAACAAACTGAATATCTGGCCGAGTAATGCATAAGTAAATCAAGCATCCAACAGCCTGCTGATAGAGAACAGCATCAAATGCATCTCCAGCATCATGAAGACTCAATCGTAAACCTGTCTCCATAGGAGTGGCAATAGGCTTACAGTCTTCAAGGCCAAAACGCTGCAATAATGTGTCAATATATTTCGTTTGACACAAAGCCATTCCACCATCAACGTGCATAAACTGAATGCCCAAATAGTGATGCAAATGCCCCAAATCACACATCTCAAATGAGGCATGCAAATCAGCCTTAAAATCAGCAATATGTGTCTCAATAGGACCAGTGAGCAGCATGTCATCAACATAGACAACAATGATCAGAAGCACATCATTAGCACGTTTAACATATAAGGTGCTTTCAATTGGACTGTTCTCAAAACCATGTGCAATCAGATAGGCATGTATCTTCTCATACCAAGCACGTGGTGCTTGCTTTAAACCATATAATGCCTTCTTTAACCTGCAAACCTGGTTTTCATGCCCTTTCTGCACAAAGCCACGGGGCTGAAAAACATACACTTCTTCATGCAAGTCACCATTTAGAAATGCTGTTTTAATGTCCAACTGATGTACATTCCAACCATGATGGGCTGCAAGTGCACAAATGCTCCGAACAGTAGTCATACGGCATGTAGGTGCAAAGGTCTCATCAAAGTCAATGCCTCTTTCATGTGCATAACTCTTTGCAACAAGCCTAGCCTTATACCTGTCAACTGTACCATCAGGTTTACGCTTCAGCTTGTATACCCACTTAGTGCCAATGGCCTTCTTGCCAGGAGGCAAGTCACATAAAGACCATGTACCATTCTTCATTATAGCATCATATTCAGATTGCATAGCAGCCATCCAATTTTCTGAATTTTGTGCTTCATCAAAAGAAACAGGTTCATTCTCATCACAGAGACTAGATGCAGCCATAGCATAGCAATCTGATGCAAAGGAGGCACTATGAGAGCCATATGACAAAGGTGCATCTAATTTGCTGTCACGCAAAGTCTGCACAAGCCATTTTGGCATAGTTTTTGCCTGCTCAATATCAGCTCTCTCATCAACAAGTGCATCATGTAAATCTGCATCAGAAATGGAATGATCTGCATCATCATATGAAACCTGCAAAGGCTGAGAAGTTGCCTCATTAGGACCAGCACTAGCCTGTCCACCTGTAAAAAGAGGCATCAAAGTATCATACATGTCTTTGGAGCTAACAGATGTCTCCTAAGTACATGAAAGCAATGGCTGAATAGCATCTTCCACAAAGACAACATCACGGCTAACCAGAATGCGTTTAGTTTGTGGATGATACAGACGATAGCCTTTACTTTTAGAACTGTACCCAACAAAAATACATTTTACTTGCTTATCATCCAATTTTCTGCGATGTTGTTCAGGTACTAATGCATATGCCAAACAACCAAAAACACGCAGATGAGCAACAGATGGCTTGCGGTCATGCCAAGCCTCATATGGAGTGATAGACTGCAACGCTTTAGTGGGATACCTGTTCGGTACATATGCTGCACACATGACAGCCTCAAGCCAGAAACTATGTGGTAAAGCCTCACTTTTGACCATGCACCTCGCCATCTCCATGAGTGACCTGTTCTTTCGTTCAGCAACTCCATTCTGTTGAGGTGTATATGGCACTGTACACTGGTGTTTTATCCCACGTTCAGCCAGAAATGCATTAAAATCTAAAGACATATATTCCCCCCCTTGATCAGAACGGAGGGTGCCCATTTTACATGCTGACAGATTTTCAGCCAAAACCAAAAACTGTTTGAAGCACATGAACGCTTCGGACTTTGCTTTGAGTGGATATACCCATGCATGCCTGGAAAAATCATCAATGAAAGTCACGAAATAAAGGTAATTTCCAAAAGAGGGTGTTTGCATAGGACCACAGACATCACTATGTACAAGCTGCAATTTCTGCGTAGCCCGAACTTAACCATCGTTTGGAAAGGAAGAACGCTGCATTTTGCCAGGTGCCTCAAGTTTGGGCAAAGAGGACACCATTTCAGATTTCTGCAGGCGTAACAAACTAGCAAAATTCAGATGACCAAAGCGTGCATGCCAAAGCTTTGCATCTGACATAGCCTGAGAATCATGAACTGCACATGCCGAATCATTCACAGATCTTTCATAGTCTATGAGCTTATAAAGCCCATGGCATAAAATGCCAGAAGCAATAATCACATCGCCATTTGAGAGATCATGGACTGTACACCTGTCATCAATGAATTTCACAACCAAGCCAATCTTGGCTAATGCAGAAAGTGATAACAGGTTCCCTGGCACAAATAAAGCATCTGACAAAGTGAAAGAACTACCATCAGCAGTAGTCAGAATGATCTTACCAACTCCCATAACAGGATAAGAGGAGTTATTGGCGCATGTGACAGTATTCCCTGTAGGGCAGGCTCGAGTGAAGAGAAGAAACTGCGCTCCGAGGTAATATGTTTGGTCGCCCCACTGTCTACTGCAGATATGCATTGATCATGAGAAGATGGCTCAAAACTGCAGACAGTAGTAAACGCCCATTCTTCTTCCTGCACAAGATTTGCAGACTCTGTTTTTGGTGTAGAGGCCTCTGCAACAACCATTCCAGCCTCTTTCTTCTTTGCCTCTTTAGCAGCCAGTTTTGGACAGTTCTTTATAATATGATCATTTCCTTTACAGTACTTGCAGAACAATTTCTGCTTTTCTGATTTCTTCTCATCTTTATCCTGGTTCTTCGATTGTGCAACATTTGCAGATTTCTGCTTACTAGTAGAAGAGCTCCATTTTCCTTTGCCCTTCTGACTAGCCAGGAAAGCTTGATCTGCAACACGCATAATGGACCTGTTCTGCCTTGACTGATCTTCCTGCAACAGAACAGAGACTAATTCCTCAAATGACAAGGCATTTGGATTGCCTTTCATCATCAACCGAAGAGTAGAGGCAAAACTCTGATATGAATCAGGAAGACCATTCAGAATGGTCTGCACAAGTGAGCTATCTCGTATAACCTCATCAGCAGAAATCAATTGTTCCTTCAAGTCTTTGATCTTTGTAAGAAAACTGTCCATAGAATCACCTTCATTCATGTGCTCACTCTCCAACTGTTTTCGGAGGTAAGCAACACGAGCCTCATTCCTAGCTTGGTACAAAGTGGTAAGTGTATCCCAAGCATCCTTTGATGTTCTGCAAGAGCGAATGTGAGGAATAATGGCACGTTTGACAGACAAAGCTATCAATGCATGTGCCTGGGCATCTCTGCCATCCCAACGAATCTTCTCTGCAGTAGGTGCAACAGAAACAACAGCACGAACAGGAACCTGTGGAATATCATCTTCGACACCATCTTCATCAGCTCCAACACCCGTATTTGCAGTACCTGTCGTTACAGGTGTAACAGGACGTCTTTCAACACCCTGCACAATGTTCCACAATCCTTTTGCAACCAGTACATGTCGCATCATATAAGCCCATAATGGGTAGTTGGTACCATCCAACTTATCCTCAATAGCCAACATACGGAATACATCACTGCTTTCAGCCATGACCGGTGACTAGAATACCTTGATGCAGAAAATTGACTGTATCTCAAAAAGTTGAACAGAACTGCCCAGACGAGTTCTGCTAGACCTGTAGCAGATTCGAGACGCTTAAACTAGCGAACAGAAACTGGTATATACCTTTGGCACAAAAGGACAAAATAGCCTGCACAAGCGCTGCGATAGTGCGTTCGGAGGCCGAAACGAGCTCAGATCGCGATTTCGGCACCACAAAGCGAAGCGGTTTTGATCTCGGAAACACCCTGAGTATGCTCACCAAATTTCATGCGAATCTGAGACTGCAAACGGAGGAGTGTCGACGGCGCCCTAGAAGAAGCGACGACCTGCCCTGATACCAATTGTTGGAGATAGACGTTTGCGGAAGCACGCGAACAACACAAGGAAGAAGAAGAAGCTTGGAGCACAAACACACAATACTGAATGTATTACTAGAGAATGTACAAAGATAAGTAGCCCATTAGGGCAATAGGCGTATGTACAAGCCGGGGGAAAAAAACCTCCTAAAGAGGGAAAAAAGTGCCCCGGCGGTCCTAGAGTGTTCACACACATCACTACCTAAATATATCAACATAACTCACGCACCCTCGAAAACAAGTGAAGTTATGAATTCTAGACAAATAAACTCTTTAATAAAATCCAATAGACTTCCAAATCATAATTCAATGATCCTTTGAACTATCCTTTACTTTGATGAGACTTTCAACGGATCTACGCACATTCGGTGCTATATATTGAATTCAATAACAATTCAAACTAAAAAATCAAGTCTAGACATGTTCGTCCATGCACATTAGGCTATGTGGTTGGACCTTTCGCCTCTTGAGGAGAAGACGAGATGGTAGGATAGATGTGGGCCTAAGGCAAGCTTAATGCCTTCCAGCAGTATTAAAACGAGTTTCCTTCCGACAATCCTCCCTAGTGTTGCCTTCAAGCATCTAACTTTTGCTTTGTTAGATGCAACTTTTGCTTTGTTAGATACAAGGGTCACATGGGTATTATGTTGTTCACTTCTACAATTATTTTTCAATCAATTCAAGCAAAGGAGATTAGGCTTAGGCCGAACTTCCTCTAAAGAAAGAAAAAGCTTAGACATATGTTTCTATTAAAGAAAAGAGAGTCTCGAATGTAATTAAAAGGAAACAAGTCCAAATATCGTAGTACACGTGAGGGTGTTTATTTAATAAAAACAAATTTTTCCAATCCTTGCTAGAGCTTAATGAGAAATATATGCCTTTGTACACAACGATATGAACAACATTGAGGTATTCTGGAGTTGCCTCAACACCTTCTGTGTGGCATCAGGTTCAAAAATCAACCATTCTAAAACTGCTTTCAGAGCAATCCGTGGTCCTCCACCTCAATTGTTGTTAGATCAGGGGTGTCAAGTTATCCCTAGAGGTCAAGTGTTCCGTCTCCTCGGTATTCCAATTATGCAAGTTAACTTGGTAGGGCGTGCCATGGTTGTTAACACGTTTATGCTTTCTATGACTATTTACTTTATCTCGTGTTGGAGATCTAAGGAGAAAGAGTTGGCCAAAGTGGAAAGAATCTGCAGAAACTTCCTATGGACTAGGGACCCCAATAGGAGGGGAATTCCCAAAATCAAATGGGAAACTTGCATTAACTCGAAAGACTCAGGGGGCTTGGGTATATTGGATATCATTGGATTGGCTGACAAGTTGACAACTAAGTGGTTTATCAAGGCTTGGAGCAATAGCGAGTCCTCTTGGACTAAATTGATCTTCAGAAACATGAAGGATCTTAACTTAGTTGGCCATCTTGGCTGGAAGGACATAGGGATCCTCACACTTTTGTTCTCCCCCCACCCGGTGTCCCCTAAAGGCTCTAGCCTTGTGTGTTCCCTATGGAAGAGTTGGAACAAGGCCAAAAAATTCATCAGAATCAGTGATGAGTGGAAGTGGGCGGCTGGAATATGACAAAATGACTCTATCTGATTCTCGATTTCTGGCATTAGGGGGGTGGAGTCTTGGAGCCTCCAAATTGCTAAGAGGCTATGGAATAAGGGGTTCAAACAGTGGAAATAGCTCTGGAAACAAGAGACTGGTCAATGGATTAGGTCCGAAGACTTAGACTCGAGACTTAGAGTCACCCTCGAGGAATGGACTCTTCTTCAAGACAGGTGTTTAGTGTGGGAACGGTCAACTACGCGTCTTCTTTGCGGACGAGATACTCCTTGCCTGGAGGGCCTCAAATGGAGAAATGGTAAGAAACTATCCAAACTCCCAAACTTCAAAGTGAACTTATATGTTCATCACACCCTTAACAAGTGATGGTGCCTTTCTTGGACCAAACTTCGATGGGAACTAAAGTTCATGTCTATTTGGCACCCCCTAATTGAGATAAAAAAGTCCGTTCTCATGTGGTAGATCTTGCATAAGGGTATCTGGTCCAATGCAAGGGCTAACAAAATCTACAGTGTGCATCCATGGTGCAAGCGTTGCCATCGATGCATCGAAGATTTAGCTCACCTTTTCTTCGAATGCCCCAAGTCCCGCGTTATCTGGCACCACGTGACGCGGATATTGAAACTCACGAACCAAATCAATTGGCAACATGCGCTGTTGGGCGAGGCGATTGGCTGCTCATCCAGGCTGTGGAATGCCGTAAGGGGCGAGACTCTTTGGAAGATTTGGAGGGAGCGATGTGCTGTCAATTTTGGCCAAATTCCAAAGGAATGGTCGATTGAAAAATCCTTGTTTCTTCTAGGTAAAAGAATCTCTCGAGATAAGAGATCTCCACCGTTTAAACATCATTGTATTTACCTCCTCGAAAATAACAAGTTGAAACCCAAATGGGTCCCACATGAGGGAGACAATAGATTTGTCCGCCTCATTTGTAATGCCCTTTAGCTTGCCGTTCTCCTCCCCTGCATTGTGGGATTTGAGGGACCCATGGGCACTAGTCCCATCCACTTGTAACTTTTCTTTATTTTAATTAAAGTCCAGGAGAATAGGCCAAGGCAGAACTTCCTTTTATTATTAATTTATATTAAAAAAAAAAAAAAAAAAAAAAACTCGTCTGCTTCTAACCTCAAGTCTGATTCCCGCGGACTCGCGGTTGGGCAGCCTGTGTGACCGGCTCTGACTTATCAGCTACTGAGTGCCCAGAAAATTGTACTGGCCAAGCTTATATGACCTCATTCTGCATCCTCATATATGGGTCATCAAATGACATGCATTCTTCTATCTCAATAGCAGGTATTTCATCATCTCGATGGATAAGTATTTCATGAATAACCTGCCAAATGTATTACAAATGCAGTGTAAGCATCAGAGTACGAGCAAATAGTGCCCTGACAATAACAGTGGCTCGATTCGATTCGCACAGCCCACGTACACACATATTTGTGCCAAGAAGGGATCCCAGCGGCTATTTGCACAGACGGAGTAAAATGATCAAGTATGCCTCCGCATTCGTGTCAGACACACACACACACAGAGAGAGAGAGAGAGAGAGAGAGAGAGAGAGAGAGAGAGAGAGAGAGAGAGAGAGAGAGAGAGAGAGAGAGAGAGAGAGAGAGAGAGAGAGAGAGAGTATGCTACAGCACAGTACAACCTCAGTCATTTTTATTTGTGCAGGAATTCTTATAAATCACATTGACATGGTCAATCACTTACCTGAATGTAATGGATAACAATCCATCATCTACTGAGATTACATGGGGCAAAGCCAAAGCCTCATCAAACAAAGAAAAGAAGTTTTACACGTCATTTTTCTGGGACAACGAAGAGTTCTTCCTTTATGACAACGTTATTGTATATGATGATAAAGTACCTGATGGGCATGTTGCAAAGATCATGAAGCTTTGGGAGGACATATCCAGTGGGACCATGATGGCATTACTTAGGTGGTTTTTGAAGCCTCTAGAACTTCCATCTCATTTGCACAGCCAGGTATCTATTGAGAATTCCAAGGAACTATTTCTTGCTTTTGGCAAGGGCAAAGGAGTGAGCAATGAAAATAGACTGGTAAGTAAAGGTGGTTGTCACCAGTCCTGTTTTTTAATGTATATCGTAGACGTTCGTTTGCATGTGAATTTTAAACAGCTACATGAGATTACATTGAATATATATGATGCAGTTTGGGGCATTCTTGTAAATATGTGTCTTTGACGTTTTCTGGAAATTTTGTGGTATCACTAATTTCTGAAGTCTTCAACCCTTCGACTTCCTGAATCTAGACATTAAGCTGGACCTCAATAGCCTTAGGGAGAAAATCTTAACCTTTTTTTGAAAGATATTGTTTTACAAACTTAGAAAAGACATGTGTAAGAATTTATTAGTTAGAAAATTGGAGAATGCACTTTGTTTATTGTGATTAAAAGTGGGGAAGATAGGGATAGAGAGAAGAAAGAAACCATTCAACAAAACAAGGTGACGGAAATGATATACTTAGATAGTTATCATTTCTTTTAGGTATCTCATCGATATGTACAGCCGATCTTTTGTTCACATGTCGACTTTATTGTTTTTTTGCTAAGGTTAGTTCTTCTATTCTACACAAAGTTTGGAATATCAGATGTTTTTCAATGATCTTTTTGTATCAAATTTTTATTCTATCCAAGTTTTATACATCTGAACTTATGAATCTGTATGCATTCAAATGATGAATAATGTTGGAAGCAGTCATGATAGGTTTAAGTTGAACATATTGTCATTTCTCATTTCTTGTCCCTTTCTCTTCACACTTTTCTTCTTTGTTTTGGAAGTTGAATTACGATGATAGCTTTTTTTGAGTAGGGCATGTGCCGTGGTGATCATTATCTGAATTCCTCACTATAGTTCAAATATTTCTCCTCTATGGAGTATAGTGATAGTTTGCTTGCAGATATGCAGATTTCAGGTCTTTCAATACTTTTGTGTCTTAAGGAGTTATTCTTTTCAAGATGACATCTATGAAGTTGGGCTGTTATTCTATGCTCATTTATGGTTCGTCCTCGTTGTCTTGCTTCCCTTTTTTTTTTCGGGTCTTGGGAGTGGTATTTATAGTAAGGTCAATAGAAGTGGGGAGTCTATTAGCTCACTTCCTTAGAATTGTTTAAGTTTTATGTCCCCCCCCCCCCCCCTCCTCCCCCCCCGGCGCTCGGGCCAAGACTTTGTCATGAATGAGTTTGTTTTTCATGTTCAGTAATGGTATAAATTGAACCTATTTGCTTCAGAAAATAATGTTTGAGTCAATTTATTAAAACTTGTACTTGCTCTAGGGCATTGAATGTGCAAGCTCGATACTTTTTTGTGAAAGAGAAAGGAAGTAAGACTTGTGTTGCATGTTGACCTCCTTGTCTTTTTGCCTTTTTTTTTTTTTCCTTTTTGGGAGTAATTTATAAATAAGTTTTTTGTTATTGTTAATATCTGAGTAAGCTTTACAAAATAACTGGATAATTTGAAATGTAACAATAAACATGCACAATAAATATGCAAAAATATATGCAAATAGTTTTATTGTTGAAATAACAAATAATTAAATATATAAGCAAATATTATTGTTGAGATAAAGCTTCAATATTTCTTGCCATAAATATCTTGATGTTTGGATACTTTTGTGGTTTACCTTTTTGTGCTTTCATGTGCATGTAAAAATTAAATAAATCAATACTGTTATTATATTATCATCATCATCATTATTATTATTATTATTATTATTATTATTATTGGTTTGATTTTTCCTATCATTTTCGTTTTAGCTTAATTTTGTTAATCTCTTTATGTCGATTTCCATGTATGTGTGTACTTATTCCCCATGCATTTCTTTTTATTTCAATTCATTGTTTTACTTCATCTTTTTTACTAATCTTCTCGATTTTTGCTATATATTGGTATTTTTGTAAGTGTGCATATTCCTGATTGATATCAAGCATGTACGGATCAATATTTCGAACAAAAGAAGGATCTCATCTTTTGAAAACACACTAGAATTTAACGAAAATATAGAATTTAAAATTGTGTATTGACGTATTTTTTTTTATATTTTAATATAGTGTTGTTATTTCTCTCTTATACATT
>CM035444.1:38738395-38740895 GCA_020310875.1 Ceratopteris richardii | reverse complement strand
GATCTCGAGCTGATGTGATGAAACTCGAAGCTTCCCAATGATGACCCGAAGGTGGTGTGGTAGAAATGTCTCCATGTAACGTGGGATCTCGATGAAGCCCTGATCTGAGATCTCTAGGAAATGCTCACGATAATAGAGCATTTTTGGTGGCAATGGATCTCTCGGGCTGACCCATGTCCTCTGTATGTATGTATGCCATATCTCCTGACGAATGATCCTATTCCTCTCCTGGTGGGAGAGCATGTAGGTGGGGGCATGGGAGTCATAACGTACTGGTGGTAGTCTGACTATGTCAAGTCCATGGTGGGTCAGCCAATCTCGTGTCTTTGCATACCATGAGGAGGTGTCCCCCGCTAACGCCATGTCTCGTGATGCCTAGAAAGCTCTGTAAGTGATGCACTCTCTATCCATGCCCTTGATCCTGTGTAATAAGCATACTGTCTTGAAGAGTGCCTCTACTGCATCGGTGGTGCAACAAGCTCTCCCCTTATGATACCATGGGGTACCAAGGGTTTGCTACGGATAGCCCGGCAATCATGAGAACCTGTGGTCTCTCCACTGCCGTCCATGCTGATGCTTGTAACCCTGACCCCCATATGGTGCTCCATAGATAAGTGCTTGGGTGACTAAAGTGTCAAAGAGCCACCGCTTTGTGCGGGGCTCTTGAAAGTAGGCCTGGTGGCAGTGTCTCTCCATCAAAGCTAATGCTGCATATCCTCTTGAGATGCGATCTCGAGCTTCTTGAGACATGGAGAAAGCCCTGGAGGTTGCTCCGAATGTCACGCCCAGATATACATATGAGCTAGATATACATATGAGCTAGATATACATATGAGCTGAGTACCACGATGGATCCGCCTGCGGTTGCAAAAGAACTCTGCCTCCTCACCTGCGCTCATGTATGAAAGATCAGAACCTTGGTTTTACCAAGATTCACGGATAGCCCTCTATGTGTGCAAAAGTCGTCTAGACCATGTAAATGATGCTGTAGACCCTCTGCAAACTTTGAAACCAAGACAATATCATCGGCATATAAAAGAATATGGACCATGGTCCCTCGTACCTCAATGCCATCCCCTCCCTGTTGCTGTATGAAGTCCACTATCTCATCAATGTACAACCCAAAAAGTGTGGGCGAGAGAGGGCATCCTTGCTTCACCCCGATAGTGCTAGCAAGTGAATCTGATAGGCCGCAAGAACATCTCACTCTACCTGATACTCTCTCATATAGGGCGTAGATCCCCCATATCATCTCCTCTGGAGTCTCGATGTCGAGTAGACCTCTGAAGAGTCTCTCCCTAGGGACTATGTCGAAGGCTTTGCGAAAGTCCACAACGCAGCAATATAATCGTCGTTTCCTCACTCGAGCCTTGTCGATCAGGCATCTCAAAGTGAAGATGTGGTCTATGGTAGAGTAATCTTGTCTGAATCCTGCCTGTCCTAGAGCTCTGATACCCTTCCCCTCGGCGAGGGTGCTCAATTTTGTCTCTAGTATTGCCCCATATAGCTTGGCCAGTGTGGGGCCAATCATGATCGTTTGGTATGTAGCTTGATCTATAACATCGCCTGACTTACGTATGGGCACTATGGTGTGCTCGGTCCATGAGTCAGTGCACCCCTCAATCAGTGCTAGGTTGAAGAGGTGGGCTCTGAGTGGTGCTAGAATCGTGCACCCGTAGATGAGATGCTCTTCCTGTAGACCGAAGTGGTCACGGGCTCTGCCATGCTGTAGGTGAGTGATCGCACGGCTCACCATCCGAGGTGTAAAGAAGTGAGGTGGTAGGGAGTGAGCTCTATGGCCTAGGGATGCGTGGCTTGTCTGGAATCTGGTATAGACTTCCCTAGAGAGGGTACCTAATTAGTAATATGCAGTTGACTCTCCTCACGCCGCCTCCATGTTGTAAGCCCCAAGCTTGGCCATCAGTGCGTCCTTTCATAAATAACGAGGTTGTATCTTCATCCAAGCTCAAGTAGGTGTCTACCATAACCTGAGGTGTCCTTACCTCTGTCAGTGGATGCTCAGTTGGTCCTTGTCTCCTCTGGTCCCTTGCTCCTCATGATTAGTGACTCTTCCATATCATATGACTCATACTGGAGTGACTATGTGCATCCGTTGAAGTCCCCTATAAGGAAGACCTCACCGACAGTGTTATAGTGTAGTATCTCCTCCGAAAGTACAGTGTAGGGAGTCACTGTCTCGGAGCTTCCCCTCTTGGTCATGTCCAAAGTATCTAGATCCTCATGGTGGGAAATAGCAAATGGCGATGTAGACCCACCTCTCTGCATGCTATCTCCATGCATACTTGCATGTAGTGTGCCTCCTTGTCTCGATGATGTGGAATCGACTCTATAGATCTTGTCTAAATATGAGAGAGAGAGAGAGAGAGAGAGAGAGAGAGAGAGAGAGAGAGAGAGAGAGAGAGAGAGAGAGAGAGAGAGAGAGAGAGAGAGAGAGAGAGAGAGAGAGAGAGAGAGAGAGAAGAGGGGGGAGGGATACATA
>CM035444.1:38715895-38730895 GCA_020310875.1 Ceratopteris richardii | reverse complement strand
TCAACCCATGCTACAAGCAACCTTAAGTAAAGATACAGTACATTTGTCCTCGGGACCATCTGGGATAGTGCAAGATGCTTTAGAGAGGAGTTCTCCCTCTGGACAGCCCCTAACAAGATCAGCTAGCACCAAGGAAAATGAGCAGGAATTCTCTAAAGCAAGTGAAGCATACATCATGAATGAGAATTCTTTGGGACAGCCAGGGCCTGCATTGGCAACTCTAGCACTTAGCAAACAAATACATCGTCAGGATAGCATCCAGCATCCTAAGGTGTGGTTTTTCTGTAAGCTCTTCATTATAGAATTTGATCTGAAATTTTTGGTCACATATAACATATTGCATGGGTTTTTATCGGGTTAAATTAGGAAACAGAAAGATGATGGTTAAATTACTTTTAAATGTTGATTATGTAGCTTTCTTGAACCCTGACACCTCTTACGGTTGCTTCATCAAAGTTCCAACACAAATTGATCTGGCTGCCTTTTGAACTTAATATGGTAGCAAAAATCTTTATTCTGTTTTATTAGATTCAGGAAATATGTCAGTCCCTTAACAATGTGAAATAAAGATTATTTATTTGCAGTGTACATTGAGTGTAGAGGACTGTAGATGGTCTATAACTAAGTTCTGTCATGTGTGCACAAAAGAAAGTTCTAGTTATGGATATTTGGATATATCTGAGGAATCTGGCTCTTAAAGTGAAATTCTTTCTTAAACTCCCTGAAATGGCAAAACAGCTTAATCCACCAGAGGGAAGGCCCTTTTGGTCTTTATTAGATTGAAATTGAGGCCTTCTATAGAGAAGGCCCATGAATGTCTTTTGACTTTGATAAGAAAGAAAGACATAGGTTCTCAATAATGAAGACTGCTCCCATTATTTTTAATCATTTCTATCATTCAACATGTCAATTCGTGTTCACTCTCTGAATGATATCTAATTGTGTTCCTTCTGGTTTTATCCCTGCAGATTCAGAGTTCTGATTTGATAGAGAGCTTGAGTAATGGAAGGGTTTTGTTGATACAAAATGTGGATCCTTCTATTACTCTCAAAGACATGAATGTATGGGATTTTCTTTTCTAAACCTGCATTGAAACAAGTGCACATATATCTTACTTAAAATTGCTATGAGGTTACAATTAGTGATTTTGTTTGTTTTTTCCCATCTTTGCTTCTTTTGTTAGGCTTTATTATGGCTGAGTTTGCCCAGTATTTCAAGATTGATAGAAATTCAGTTTGCAGAGCTTCGTGAGAAGAGTTCATGCTTGTAGGGTGGGTGTGTGTATGCATTCATGGGGTGTGGGTGTGTGTGAGCATATATCCATTCTTAGTTTTTATGCTCACTGCTGGGCACTGATGACGATAGTGCTTATGTCATATTGGGATGCTGCTGCTTATGATAGAGCTGATGTGCATATAGCCTTTGTGGTTGACTACCATGAATCTATAATTGCACTCTTTTAGAATCCATTTGGGGTTTGCTTGGTTTCAAATCAGTATGTACATATAGATAGGAGGACTTCTTTTTCTCAGAGGACCAGATTGGTCAAAGGGAAAGTTTATATATGCAAGTAAAGAAGTCAAAAAGATTTCAATAGATTGTTCTTAGAGGTCTGCACTGAAATCTATTATTACTTCTCTATTATTTTTCTAATGTTTCATTTAAGGGATCGATGCTGCTCTTCTTAAATTCAATGAAAGATTCATTTCATCCATGCCGCTTCAACTTATCTGTTCTAGAGGATGGAAGGAGACTCTTTATGCACTTAAAAGTTCATGTTTGACAGGTTATGGCGAATGTTGCATCGATAGCTTGTATGTTGATATGGTTAAATGTTTTTTTGGCCTATACAGGATTTGATGAAATCCACACTGGATGGCTGTTCTGATGTACGAATGCTACAACAAACTGGCTCATTATTCACACAGGCTGGTAAGCTAAATGATATCGAGTTTCTATAGCCTTCTCGATTCATGTAACTTTATTCTATTTTAAAAGAGTTCCTTTAATGTATTTTATTTTTATTTGTGATGGTTACATTAGTAGTGATTTGCATCAATAGGAGAAGCACTTTTGGTGTTTGAAACTGAGGACCTGGCAAATAAAGCATTTCAACAATTCGAGGACAGTTGTCTTATTATATCAGGTTGCATAAGGTCTGACACTTAATGTCTTTATTGTTGGAATGCTCTAATGCTTGTTGGTTTAATTTCTTTTCAAGATTTAATATGTAAGTCTAGTGCGAGATCTTATACTGATGACATACATGCAAGTGAGTTTCACTTAACTTTACTTATATAGGATTTGTACCTTTCTGGCCCCTTGATATTTAAAAAGTTATTTTGTTTCTGAAGTGTGAATATCATATGTATGGTTTTTCTGTATTCCTTTTTATTTTTTCTAATAAATACCTTGATTTCGCGTAGGTTTTTTTTTGTTTGGTGGTTAATCTTGTTCTTTTTTGTATGATAACAACTTTTGGTTTTTTTGCTTGTTAAGACTGTTGGTGACGATGAGGAAAACTCGAAACTTCTGCCTTTTTATTTTTAAAATTGGATTTAATGAACAAATGTAGAACATTAGACTACGTTTTTTCATAACTTTGTTTTTGTCCTTTGCTTTCACATTTTCTCTTTCTGAATTGTGGAGCTTAATTATTGCAAGCCTTTGAGATAGTGTCTTTTAAGCTTGCCATATGAAATAGTTAGATTTTGATGCTTTCTTGCATCTTTTATATTCATATGCTTTTTGAGATATTAACTTCCTTCAAGGATTCTTTCTCAGGTTACTTTTTGGTCTCATAGGTCACGTAGGCTGTTTTGAGGATGTTACTACATTTCTTTTCATTTTCAGTTCTCTGCTCTTTGTTTTTCTTTTCGTGATTTTTTCCTGCTTTTTGACCCCTCTCTCTTTTTTTTATAAATAAATTCAAATCTTTTTGAACTCATATTTCTGTATATTGTTGAAGCAGTTGTTTATGCTTGAAGTTTTCCTCTAGATAAAAAGTTTGTTTGGAATATCCTTATTTGACATATAATTGATAAGATATGGAGCCTACTGTACCTCAATCTTGTTGTGGGTTTTTCTTTGCAGCCCACTGATAGCCAGTAAGATTGGACCTCCTGGTCCAGGGAATATTGCGAGGTTTCCAGGTCATTTCCCCCTTGACAACTTCAAGTCATGGTCACAACGCCAGGAGGATGTCATGGTATCCTCCACTCGAATGTTTGACTGCATGAGTTTTAGCCTTTTACCCGGATTTGGCTTCAAATAAATGCTAATAAACTAAAAACGATTCACATATGCTGTCTTTTGTATGTACAGAAAAAGTACTTCAACATCTTTCATTTCTCAGATCCAAAAACTGTGGAGTTTGAGATGGCTACAGAATGGAGGAACCTTCACAAATTCCTGGCAACTTGTTGGGAAATTCTTTGCAAGGTAGTTATGAAATTCTTGGATCTGGATGTGGGGTGTTGGACTTGATATACTAAGCTCAATAAATGCTGCATTGTTTTTCTAATGGTAATGTATGGTGGATATTTCATTCCTGAAATTGGTAATGCTGTTGACACTTTCAGTAGAAAGTAATCTATCATCAAATCTTCTGTGAAAATAATACATTGCTTGATTTCTGAAAACATATGTTTCTCAGTAAGCAACAGTGGCAGATGCATTTTTGAATGGACTTGAGAGCTTGCACTGGTGTATTGTCACAACCTCTGAGCCACCATGTCTATGAGGAGTGGATGGCTGGAGAAAGATCTCAGGCAATGAAGTAGATTTATGAATAACAAAAATTTGGCATAAACCGATGCAGTGATACAGAACCTACATTCAAACAGGAGAAATTGCTGGAGATTCTTAGAAAAAGAGGCACAACAAGCCACAATGATAGAGGCTGAAATGAAATGAAATAATATATTAACGTCCTTGGAGGGCTGAAATGTCACCATAGTGGATGTTGATCTAATACCTGGATAAAACTATGGAAAGAAAGTAAATTTAAAATGCTATAGTAACGGGAATTCATCAAAAGCTCCAACATTCAAATTTAGGGCTTTGTTCCATTCTAGAGTTTTGAGCATCAAATTCCAAAAATTTTTGTGTTAGTAGATAGATCATCCCCTAGAGACTGAACGTTCTTAATTTCATCAAATAGCCCTTGAAGAAGAGTATGCACAAGATATATGTAGAGGCTGCTTTTCACATTTAAAGCATAAATTTAAGCTATAAAAAGCAGATCTTAATGCCTGAAAAGCAAGATTATTATAAAAGACTTACTGACAAGAAAAAATTATGCCTCTAGTAGGATTTCTTCTGAAATTAGCTTTTTACCACAACTTTCATCTTTTCACATTAAAAATTAGTTCTTCATATTAGCTTTTGGCTATTTTAGGAAGTAAAAATAAAACCCATGGGAAGCCTTCAGTTCATAATTTGACTTCAAGAGATTGAGGAATCTTGGAGGTAATCTCAGCCTTTACAAGAGGATTTTCCTAGCTTCTCCAAGAGAACTCACTTCAATAAGTGCTTGCTTTCAGGCACTTTTTGTGGAAATATTTTAGCTTCTAGCCTCTAATATTGGAACAGATTTTTTCTCAGCTCCAGCTTCTATTTTAAAGATTATCTAGCTTGAGCTTCAGGCCTATTTTTGGTGTATTTCATTGATTTCATAGTCAGCTCTGTATATTATGCTCAGCCCATGCCCATTGAGTCTATGCACTTTCAATTTTGGTATATGGACTCAGCTTCACGCAATTTCTTCAACATATTCATCATTCTGTGCCCTATCATGTGTAGTTGATGATCTTATGCACTTAATGGAAAGTAGGGATCAATCTGTATTAGATATACGGAACCAAACATAAAAGTGGTACACGAAAGGAGTGAATTACTAGGGATCTTCATCCATCTCATTTTGGATACCCAGCACGGTAGCACCTTGAATGGCTCCTTTCCTCATGAATAACGATGAATCATGGCTCCTTTCCTTGGTCTTCCTAGCGAGGTCTTTTGTAGCTGAAGGACCTAGATTGTTGTAGCTTAGACACATAATTAATGAATATGCCTTTAGGGTGTGCAATATGCTCTACTGGCTGTCCATTATGTCCATTTGACCATCCAAATGTGGTATGTCTAAAGAAATCTTTGACCTTCCTATGAATTTTGTCTCCTTACTACTTAGTCTTTTCATGAGGCTCTCTTTCTATGCCTTTGTGGTTCGTCTAATAAAAAAAGATCCAAACATCTTTGTTCTTTGTATCTCATGTTTTTAAAGATGGTCCAAACATCTCTCTAAATAGAGAATAAAAGTGGCTACGAATCTTAGAATATGTTGCCAAATATCATATGTGATGGGCTCTATGTCTCTGTTTCGCAAGTACAACGTATTCTAGGTTCAATAGGTAATTCTATATTTGTCAGTATCAATCAAGCTGACGTAAGCATGTGTGCTATGTAGCTTATAACACATTGCAACCCATGTGATAAATGTCTATATGTAACTTGGCATGATTATAAAAACATGTGGAAAGGTGGAGAAGATGCTCTTCATAAAAAGGTATTTTTGTCTCTAGAGCATGTATTGGCTCTATCTAAGTTTGCTTGGTTTCAAGCCGTATCAAGTTATGGTGAATGATTTTAGTGATCTTTGGCCATGAGAGTCTAATAGAGGTGGTGTCTCCAATCAATACTAAATTTTAGAGGTAGTTTAGCGCATGTATTGGCTCTATATAAGTTTGCTTGGTTTCAAGCCACATCAAGTTATGGTGAATGATTTTAGTGATCTTTGGCCATGAGAGTCTAATAGAGGTGGTGTCTCCAATGAGTACTAGATTTTAGAGGTAGTTTATCCATGTTGAAACTATGTGAGTTGAACCATTATGTCTTTTTATGCATACCAACATGTGAGCGCAAAATCAATCTTGAGAGGAATTGAAGGAAAGCAAAGCATATCTACTTTTTGGAGGATCTCATGAATTAGGATTGAAGTAGATTGATCGATTCATTGCTTCAATCTCTGAAGGAACGATTAACACTATTTGACTAATGTTGTGGTGTTGAAGCCTTGGGTCAAATCATATGAGAGATTATCTATAGTGAAGGGCTCTCAATACAGCTCTAGCCATTTGTACCAGGGGATATGCCATGTTGATCTATTGAGGATTTCCAAATCGAGATCCATAGAGCATAGTTGAAGCTCTATGCCATAAGTGTATGCAATAGCCATAACTTTATTTGACATTTTAGGAATTAATAGGTGCACATGGTATCCATGTCCTCAAAGCGAAGTCTAACTCAGGATTCTTGAAGAAAAATGACTTGGAAGGATTGTGATGGACTAGGATTGGGGCAATTTCTAATGCTAGCTTTAGAGTTTGTAAGGATTTTTTCTACTTGTGAGTTTGGTGAGTGGTGTGACGATCTTTGAATGAACCTTGATTATCCTTGAGAAATTGTCAAGCATGGAAAAAATTGGATATTATGAACACATGAGGGTGTTTTTTAATGAAGTACGAACTTGATCTTCTTATGGTCCATTGAAATTCCTTTTCCTACAATAATATAACCCAAGAACTCCACTTCTGTGCAATATAAAGGACCCTTTTTTTTCTTCCCCCAATTTGCATGTAATCCTTTTTCTCTTAGCTTTGGGCCATACCTCAAAGTCATAAGGGAAGGTGTACCCAGCTCCTAGGGATGTTTGACATTGTCCCCCTCAAGTAAATTCAAGAAATGCCTAGCTGGGGAAGTCAACATCCCATTTCCCTACTCCAAAACAATCAAATGTCTCATGGGATGGTCGTGCGTGTGAAACACCATCTAGGATGGAAGCAAGGACATTTGACTTGTATGGGCTTATTTTGGAGGCCAAATTCAAAGTTTTAGATCTGACGCCTAGTTTTGGGGAATTTAAAACCTTCTTGAGCCCACATTACAGGCATAAATAGAGGCCTTTCTTGATTCTCAAACACAACGAGCAACCAATGATTTTGTGTTGTTGTCATCGCCAACTTGAGGATGCTACGTGAGACTCAATGCATAGAAGGAGATCCTTTGAAAGCAAAATGAAGAACATGAAGAAGCACAAGCTAATGATTCTCCTACAAAAAATGAGTCTCCCCATTTGGATTTTTCATAATGATTTGTTTAGAGTCATTTATGTTGTACTGTTGAGATTTTACTTTCTAGAATATTACTTGTTCTTATCGATGATTTGATGTACGTGTTTTGGTTTTCGTGACAATGTGACATGTCATATGATCATTGAGCCTTAACTCTTGTTATGTAGATGATATGATGATGATGTTTTTTTGTTTGACATGATGAAATAAACATAACTTTCGACTCTTTGTCTAATCAAATTACCAATAATCAATGTCTATGATGTTCCATGTCAAGATTGGAGAGTCAGCTTTGAATGTTCAATGTGCCTCATGTATGTTTCCACTCAAAAAACACTTTGTTTTGTATAGTTATGCTTTTGTTGGTCTTTTGTTATGTTACCATAATCATCATTGTACATGATCTCATTTGATTTTGAAAACATCAACATCTATTATATGTCGTCCTTGATCCCCATCCTCAAGACTCCTAGGCTCCATCCCCATCTTGGGACATCATTGTTCCATGGACTTGTCCCTCTACCTTGATGACTTTGCCACATTTGTTCACTTTCCTCCAAATAGATGTAGATTTCGTCACCCCAACAATCTACATTCTCTGGTTATGGATCCACACCAAGAGGTATAACAAATTCATCATTTATAATGGAATGCTGAAAATAATTTGCAGCCCTGTTTCAGCATGAAAAGATGGCTGCACGTGCCCTTCATGAGTCTCATTTTGTTGTCCAACATAGTTTGGATTAAGAACCGTTGGCTCATAATTATTTTCAACCATCTATGGAGCATCATGAGGGTTGATTCCAGGCCTAAAAGGGTGGATGTTTATACTGGAAATCGATTCTTTTCGAGTCATCTTTAGAGAGAGAACCATTTTTCAGGAGCTTAGCCTCATTAAATTCATCATCTTGGCTGTGTATTACCTTCTTAAACTGCAGCAAGCATGTCTTGTAGCCCATTTCACCTTCATCTCCATATCCCATGGAGATGCTTTTTATGAACTTCACATCCATTTTATTCCTTAATTCAGGTCTTATATTCACAATGCACTGGAGGCAAAGATGCATAGGTGGGCATATGGAGTGGGTTTGCGAAACCTCTTCAGGTATGCCTCTTTTCAAGGATGTATGAGGGGATTGATTTCAAACATGTTGCAAAGACTTGCTACCATTTTTAATCCCCCTTGCCAAAAACCATGAGGGAAATTAGCTGAGGGCGGCATGCATCTCACTCAACCTCTCATAAGAGTAATGTTGTATCATTTAACTATACCATTGAAAGAGGGGCTATATGCCCCCTGTTAATGCCATGTAACTCATCATACCTATTGAATTTTGCACTTGTTGTACTCTTTTTGGGCGGTCACAAATGCATGACACTTTAAATGCAGCAAAGGCTTCATCTTTAGACTTGACAAATATACCTAAAGTTTTCTAGAATGATCATCAACAAAAGTCACGAAATAATCAACATCTCCATATATTTGGAAGCATACTACACCATCCACACATATTAAATCAAGCACATCATATTTTCTAGACACGCTAGCGTAAAAGGAATTCTTCACTTGTTTTCCATATTTATAGTCAATAGGAAGTTCAAGCTTTTTGCCCTTGGCATCAAGCCTATGTAAAGAGCATAGTAATTTGAGGCCCTTTTGGCTAATATGCCGAAACCTTTTGTGCCATAACTCCATGTGGAAGTTCACTTCAACCAATGCAATCAATTTGTACACAAGGCTTTTCCACGCAAGCAATTACAATGTGCCTTTCGTAGTGCCCCCCACAATCATCCATGAGCCTTTTGCAAGCTTCTATGAACATATGCATCAGGCCAACAAATAAAAGACTCTTCTTGATGTGTGGAATGTAGCAAACATAATTCAGGACCTTGAATGGCGCCATGTGATAACAAGTGTACAATGCCAATTTCCTCCAAGGAACAAGCATGATTCTTCCCAAGATACACATTTTGTTGATTTCTTGTAGTAAATGTAGCAAAACACTCCTGTATAGGAGTTTAATGAAATGATCATGTATTTGATAATGCAATCATCAACAATCAATAAGGCATCAATATGATCGCTTTTAGTGATCTTTAAACAGTGTGCATGCAATATGAAAGAAGTATTCTAAGAAATAGACATCATGTGTTGCAATGGTAGCACATAGAACATAGAATATCCTTGTAATTATCTTGAATCTCTAGTTTATTGTCTTCTTATTATCATGTGTGTTCTTTTTTTTCCTATTTTTCTTTGCAATATCTACATTTTGGTTTCTTGTGACCATAGTGGGAAGCAACTGCAATGGCAATCAATTGACGGTTAGCAATGGAGCAACATTTGAAGCAAGGAGTTGCGATAAAGTGTTTTATTTTTAAAAATTCATGCGTATTTTTTTTTTTGATGATTTGGGTCCTCTAACATATAGAAGGTGGGATATGATTAATTATACTTAAAATATAGTATAGGACATATATGATATAGATTATGAAGTCTAGACTAGCCACTACACGATTCACCATTCAGGATGATGTCAATAGTTAGATCAATCATCATAGATGGACAAAGTACTAAATCATATGACAATAGATCAAGATTCATCATTCAAGAGTCAAAGTTCAATCATTTAACATCATGATTCATGACAAAATAATATTAACATCATAACATCATAACATTTAACATCATGATTCATAACATCATAACATAACATTTAATGACGTAACATCAAAATAGAAAGATAGAGAATCCAAAACTCTAAATCTAAATAACAATCAATATGAAAAATCATAAATCTTATGTGGAAAATGATAAATCACAAGTGTCATCATTCATCTTACATTAGCGATCGGTCATCAATCTCACAAGTGACAAAGTCGGTTACTCTGAATGCGGTCATATGAGAAATCATCACTATCGTCATCACCATCGTCATGCCTAGTACTAGTAATGGTTTGTCCATGTGGTATGTTGTTGATGGATGCACCATCGCTACTGCTGGCAGATGATTTCTATCTTGTGCAAGATGATCTTGTATATAAATCATGATGTAACATAGTATATAAATCAAGCTCCTATGTAGAAATGTTAGAAATATCTTTCACTTTCTCATTATCCACTATATGCATGTTGATCTTGCTCACATCTCTTGTATGGACATTACTCTCCAAGAGAAGCAAGTTTAAGTGGTAGTAGGCAAGTTGTTCCATCTTCGTTGTGGATAATTAGCCAACTCACTCTACGAATTATATAACAAAAATTTCTAAAATAATTAGTACATATTTCGCACATGCCACAAATTCAAGAAATTAGAAGGATTCACACTGCAATCTTGTGAAAGGATAAGAATAGCCAACTCACTCTACGAATTATATAACACAAATTTCTAAAAATAATTAGTACATATTTCGCACATGCCACAAATTCAAGAAATTAGAACTATGAAGTAGTAAGTAGTAAGTACTCACCAACCAAAGAGTGCTGGCAACGTACATCTCACACCATGATTTTGGCCGCAATTGGGAAGATCTCAAGCAAAGTCGTATTGTTGCCAAAATGGCTTCCACCATTTGGAGTATCAAGGGATAAAGTTTATATAATGTGTTCCATGCACTCAATAACTCCTCGGCCACGATCAATCTCTTTGATCTCCATAAGGGATGTAACA
The DNA here is from genome assembly GCA_020310875.1 of Ceratopteris richardii. Lineage (NCBI taxonomy): Eukaryota > Viridiplantae > Streptophyta > Polypodiopsida > Polypodiales > Pteridaceae > Ceratopteris > Ceratopteris richardii. The sequence goes on along the minus strand of CM035444.1, from coordinate 38,720,097 downwards.
AGTGTGCCATCCCATGAATCGGGTGATGAAACCAATCCCATGGCTCTCTCCATACAGCTCTAATGTGCTTAATCCTATGGACAAAGATTTAAAAAAGTTTAGTATGTAAGTTTTATGTTTTATACTAGGAAAATTCAAATTAAAATTACATTTAAAGCTTCAAACGTCTAAGTATTTGTCCAATGTCAAGTAAGGGCATCGTGAGAGGGATCCGCCAAGTGAATACATGAACTCATAAACGAGTCCCAACGTAATTCCCTCCTTATCAACTACTCTCAAAATTGAACATAATCGATATATGGCATGCACTAATGCCTTTGCATTTCTCCAAAAGAATCTGAAAGGCAAGTCTTCTTTTGGGATAGTGTGTCCATTCTAGGTGGTCCGCTCTTTGCATCAAAGGTAGCTACACATGAAATAGTTATCTCCATCACAATGCACATGTAAGAGAATCTCGACTTCGCAGATCCAACTCACTAAATGATATGAATATAGATAATATCTTTGGTCTCTTGTGAACAAAAAGAACACTTTATGGTAGGTAGAAAAAATAGAATAAATCCAAGGGATCTTTGATAGAGGATAATCAATGCTAAGTGTGGCATATGGGGTCCACACAATAGAGGGGAATTCAACCTCCAATAACCTTCCCATAGCCACATAGTTACTCCCATTATCAGGAATGATCTAGATAGCACTATCATCTGCAATGTAATATGTACATAGTATGTATGTACTATCTATCTAATATCATGATGTAATATGTATCATGGATGTTAGGGGGAGGGGGAGGGGGAGGGGGGGGAGAGAGGGGGAGAGAGAGAGGGAGGGAGGGAGGGAGGGAGGGAGGGAGGGGGGGGCGGGGGGGGCGGGGGGGGCGGGGAGAGGAAGGGAGAGGGAGGGGGAGGGAGGGGGGAGGGAGGGGGGGGGGAGAGAGAGAGAGAGAGAGAGAGAGAGAGAGAGAGAGAGAGAGAGAGAGAGAGAGAGAGAGAGAGAGAGAGAGAGAGAGAGAGAGAGAGAGAGAGAGAGAGAGAGAGAGAGAGAGAGAGAGAGAGAGAGAGAGAGGAGAGAGAGAGAGAGAGAGAGAGAGAGAGAGAGAGAGAGAGAGAGAGAGAGAGAGAGAGAGAGAGAGAGAGAGAGAGAGAGAGAGAGAGAGAGAGAGAGAGAGGGAGAGAGGGAGAGAGGGGAGAGAGGGGGGAGGGAGGGGGGAGGGAGGGGGCGAGGGAGGGAGGGAGGGAGGGGGGGGGGGAGGGGAGGGGGGAGGGGGGGGGGGGGGGGGGGGGGGGGGGGGGGAGGGAGGAGAGAGAGAGAGAGAGAGAGGAGAGAGAGAGAGAGAGAGAGAGAGAGAGAGAGAGAGAGAGAGAGAGAGAGAGAGAGAGAGAGAGAGAGAGAGAGAGAGAGAGAGAGAGAGAGAGAGAGAGAGAGAGAGAGAGAGAGAGAGAGAGAGAGAGAGAGAGAGAGAGAGAGAGAGAGAGGAGAGAGAGAGAGAGAGAGAGAGAGAGAGAGAGGGGAGAGAGAGAGGGGGGAGAGAGAGGGGGGGGGAGAGAGAGGGGGGGGGAGAGAGAGGGGGGGGGAGAGAGAGAGGGGGGGGGAGAGAGAGAGGGGGGGGGAGAGAGAGGGGGGGGGAGAGAGAGAGAGAGAGAGAGAGAGAGGAGAGAGAGAGAGAGAGAGAGAGAGGAGAGAGAGAGAGAGAGAGAGAGAGAGAGAGAGAGAGAGAGAGAGAGAGGAGAGAGAGAGAGAGAGAGAGAGAGAGAGAGAGAGAGAGAGAGAGAGAGAGAGAGAGAGAGAGAGAGAGAGAGAGAGAGAGAGAGAGAGAGAGAGAGAGAGAGAGAGAGAGAGAGAGAGAGAGAGAGAGAGAGAGAGAGAGAGAGAGAGAGAGAGAGAGAGAGAGAGAGAGAGAGAGAGAGAGAGAGAGAGAGAGAGAGAGAGAGAGGAGAGAGAGAGAGAGAGAGGGGAGAGAGAGAGAGAGAGAGAGAGAGGGGAGAGAGAGAGAGAGGGAGAGAGAGAGAGAGAGAGAGAGGAGAGAGAGAGAGAGAGAGAGAGAGAGAGAGAGAGAGAGAGAGAGAGAGAGAGAGAGAGAGAGAGAGAGAGAGGGAGGGAGGGAGGGAGGGAGGGAGGGAGGGAGGGAGGGAGGGAGGGAGGGAGGGAGGGAGGGAGGGAGGGAGGGAGGGAGGGAGGGAGGGAGGGAGGGAGGGAGGGAGGGAGGGAGGGAGGGAGGGAGGGAGGGAGGGAGGGAGAGAGAGAGAGAGGGGGGAGGGAGAGAGAGGGAGGGAGAGAGAGAGGGAGGGAGGGAGGGAGGGGGGGGGGGAGGGAGGGAGGGAGGGAGGGGAGGGGGGGGGGGGGGGAAGGGAGGGATGGAGGGAGGGAGGGGAGGGGGGGGAGGGAGGTCAAAATGATTGTTGAAGCGTGCTTATTGTTGAGTTAAGGAGAAGCATCATCAATAGAAGCTCGATGGCTCCATGACAAAATGTTTAATACCATGCTAGGGCTTGATGGTTTGATGAAAATTTAACTCACCTCAAAGAATATTTTTGAGAATCTTGCTTAATCTCATAGTGAAAGATAAATTTCTTAAAAAGACTTGACTTGAATTGATATGCAAAGATTTAAATCTTTGAATCTCACAAAGTTCTACTTAGATAAGTTAAGGCAGTTTGGAATTTTGAATAAGAGTTTCGGTTTTGACCTCCCATTTCTCAGAAAATGAAACTTGATTTAATAGAGTGCTTAAATCCTTCAGATTTAGCCAATTAAATTATGCAACTGAATTAAACATCATAAATTGATGCGTTGTATACAATCTAGACAATATTGAAAGAAAGTTTGGAGAAGCTTGGAGAGGCTTAGAAAGATGAGTTGCCAAGTGGTGAAGTTGGTCCAATAAACCAACATAGGATCAGCCCTAGCTCTTTGGATATGTAAAGTAGACCTCAGAAGCTTGTGGTTAGTACAATAAAACCCAATAGGTACTTTGGAACATCAACAAGAACAAGCTCATGCAAAACGGATAACTTGCACCATGACTGGCTCACAAAAAGCTGCTGAAAATGGATAGAAGTTGTGACTTCAAACACTGAGAGCAGTTAGCACAATAACAATTGAAAAAATTCCTCTTAAGGGAGTGTCATACATTGGGTTGGCTTGCTATAATCTATAAAAGCCCTAATTTATATGAACTATACAAGGAGCAATCACCTCAACATTGAACTTCTGTCATCCCGAAATTTCAGGGAGTTTCAGAAAATGACCCCGAGACTGTAAATCTTCAATATCTCTAACAATAACGAACCAAATGATTGGAAAATTTGTAGACATAAACTAGATAGTAATACCTTTTCAATGAGACCTTAATAACTGGATTTGGAGCTCTGTAGTGAGAGAAGCACTCTCTGCAAGTTGACTGAGTCCGAGGAAAGAGCAGTGAACTGAAGTGGCACCAAGCAGTGAATAAGAAGTATATGTATTGCTTCAAATCATCATCCTACTTAGTGTACAAATGTTGTGGAGTCTTTAAATAGACTCTTGAGTACATGGCCGTGCCTTTTCTTCAAGGATTTGAATTTGAAATTAGGGGGATTTCTAAGTTTAGATTGATTGGAATCATTTCCTATAACCTAGGAAAAGGGAAATTTGAAATCACATCTACCTTTTGATTGATTGATTGAGAATCAATCCCAACCACTTCTAACTCATGGCTTTTAGCCCTTTTATTCTTGCTTTTTAAAAAGATAAATGCTTTGGAGTTTACATAAGAGGTGTTCCTATGATCAATTCTCAATACAACAAATGAATGTAAATAAAACTCTACAAGGAGTATAGGTGGCATCATTCCAATGATGAGTTTGATGAAGATCATGTCCACCTCAAGCATAATGAAAGCTTGTTATTCCAACAGCTCCCCCTCAAGATAAAGTATGCTTGAATCTTCATTCTCTGATAGGTTGGATACTTGCCATAGCTTTGAATCTACAAAGCTTCATTCCATCAAGTGCCTTTGTCATCATGTCAGCTATTTGCTTCTCAGTAGGAACAAATGAAATGTCAATTTTCTTTGCTATAAGCTTTTCTTTTACAAAGTGATAATGGACTTCTATGTGCTTTGTCCTTGCATATGAGAGAGAGAGAGAGAGAGAGAGAGAGAGAGAGAGAGAGAGAGAGAGAGAGAGAGAGAGAGAGAGAGAGAGAGAGAGAGAGAGAGAGAG
>CM035444.1:38650895-38708395 GCA_020310875.1 Ceratopteris richardii | reverse complement strand
AGGCTTCTTTTTCATTGGAACGACTAACCAATCTCGAGTCGGACCTTGGATCGCATTAAAGGCATCCCATTGAAGGATTTGCACTTTGTATTACTTTTGTGTACTTCTAAAACTTTTTGATTAGCAATCCAATCACAATAAATTATTTGGTTGTCCTCGGCAGAAGCAACCTAAGGTCTTATAAGAGAACATTTGTTATGGTACGTACTATGTGTAGAATACCTTGTATCGTATCAAACATTTAGATATGGAACATCATGGAACATTATCACATAAACAAGTGTGAGTGTATATATGTGTGTGTGTATGTATGTATGCATGTATGTATACGTTTAGATAATTACATACATATACATGCATGCATACATACATACATACATACACTCATACATTCATTCATTCATTCATACATACATACATACATACATACATACATACATGCATGCATGCATACATACATACACACATACATACATACATACATATATACATACATATGTGTGTGTGTGTTTATTCATAGCATATATGTAAAGCATATACCCATTATACAAAACATAAATCAAGTGTGCTCCATAGCAGCAATTTTGTATGTATATGTATATATCTATACATGTTCGTATGAATGTATGCATGCATGTATTTTCTAAGTTCTAATTTGTATGTGACATCATAGTACTGAGTAATGTGTGGCATAGCATTATGTTTTATGTGACATCATAGATGCATACAACACAATGTATGTATGAGTGTGTATGTACTAATGGACTCTTGAGTGGGCCTGTGATGGACTCCTTGAACTTTTGAGGAAAGGGGCTACCAAAAATACTTGAGGACATTGTTTACTTAAATCCATGTTCCATACGCTGTTTGGAATGTTGGTGTTGAGCAATTCATGCCGAACCATAAAAGTTGTTTGGAACGAGTTTCAAAATCCATACCAACTATGGTCCCTTGAATTCAAATGCGAGCAACAAAAATATAGGGTTCCCTTGAACAAAATGATCATGTGTGAGACGTAATACCTCTCACATGTTAGCAAGATTCTCAATTGGTTGATGGTTCTATGCGAGATGAGGAAAATCAACTCCTTTCGGCCACTTAAGACCCGTTACCTATAGGAATTTTTGTAGCATAGTAAGTGGTAGAATTTCCTCACATTGTTGCTTCCATTGTGTATATAATGAGTCTTGATTTTGAGCCCATTTATGACGAAACGATGCTTTTGAATTTTGAGTAGCAGCCTACTTATTTTGAGGGTGCTTGATGAGTCTAAATCATCATATCTCCATCTTGCCCTTTTGGCTCTATGTTGATGTCTTTGCTTAGGATTGTATAGATGTGCAGCTCTTAGATCCTCTGTTTTACTAACATCACATTACTTTAAAGTGGATACCACACCCATTTTACAACAAGGCTACCTTATGAAGCGAAACAATGCTAAATTAGTTAAGGAGGAGATTGATCGACTATTAGAGCTTGGTTTTATAGTTTCTATTGAGTATTTTAAATGGGTGTTACCTATTGTCATCATCCCAAAGAAAATTAAGCAATTAGGAATTTGTGTCGACTATCCAAAGCTTAATGCTTCTACCATACTCAATTTGTTTCCCTTTCTTGGATGGGGTTCTTTGATGATGTCATAGGATGGTAAATGCATTCTTTCTTGGATGGCTATATGGGGTATACTCAAGTGAGAGTGGAAGAACAAGATGTTCCTAAGACAACCTTTATCATGGATTGAGATGTTTTCATCTATTTTGTGACGTGATTTGGCCTTTGGAATCATGTGAGCATGTCTCAGGGATGTATACAAGAAATCTTTTCTTTATATCTTATGGATTTAATTCGTGTTTTCTTTGGATAAAATTTTGATGTCGACGAGGTTCCAAGACCACTACACTATGAGACTCAAAAAATGTCACAAGGTTCATTTGTTTTCTTAATCTTGAGAATCATGTTTTGTGAGTCAAATGTGGCAAACTGTTTGGGACACGTTATATCTAAGGAGGGAATTCAAGTGGTTCATGAAGGTACTATTTTGGAAGCTATTGCTCCTTTAAGCTCTAAGTTAGTCACTTGGTTCTTTGGCCAAATTTCGTTGGCACAATGATCATTTACACATGTTTGCTCATTTGGCAATTTTCCTGAGTGGATTTGCGCGTTTCTCACCTCCGCAATTTCAATGGACATGAGAGTGTGTTTTAGTTGACTAATGCACGAAAGTGTTATTGAAACAAGCTTTTACACTCTCATCTCTACATTGGACTATTGGATTCCATGTTTTTATTGATGCTTTTTATATATTAATTGAAAGCATCTTAATGCAATAGGTTGACTTAGCCTAGTATAAGCTTGTCTATTTTATTAGTCGATCATGCCTCTTGTCGAGAGAAACTATTCACTCATTGAAGGAATGATTTGGTCTCACTTACTGCATTAAAAAGTTTGACCTTTTTTTGTTTGGCGAATGTTTTTCCTTCCATGTAGACCATTTGGCTTTGTTATATTTGAACAAACAACAAAATTTGACCATTTCTCTGTTCTTAGTATGAGGATATGATGCTTTTCTAGATGATGGCATTATACAGGCTCACGTTCATTCCTTGAAGAGATGTAGATTATCTCCCTACAATCCACACTTATTATCTTTATCAAGATGTCACGAGAATATTGTTTTTCATTAGGCATTTTTATGGACCTGTTGGTGGGCATTTCACAAAGATTTAACTCTTAAGAAGATGTTGTAGTTTGGCATATTGAGGCCTAGATGTAGGGCAATGTCTAGCAACTTGTCTATACTTGTGATCCTTGCCAATGAGTAGGTGAGTCCTTGCAAGGACATTTTCGTGTGCAATTGATCTTACCCTCGAACCCTTTGTAAGTATAGGAACAATGTCTACTCCTCATGATTATATGTTGTAGTGCACATTTCGTAAGGACCCTATTTTGAGGAGAAGCCAATCATATGTTCCCCAATTGATGGGAATCCAAACTTGCATGTTGGATGAAGATCCAATTGGACCATTTAAGGTATTGTAAGGGAAGAGAATTAACATGTACCTATTTATGGGGTCCCGGGCAATGGTGAGTAGCCTTGACTCAAGGGTTCTAGGGGGGGCTATCGGCTCCATTGGGGGGGTATGAGGGGGTCAGTGGTCCCCCTTGTAGGGGATCCGCGTGTAGTGCCTCTGATCCCATGTTTAAGGGAATATTCCATGTAATATTCTCTCTCAGGCTAAGAAATCATTTATATTTATTAAGTCGGTTGAACCGGCCTAAGCTATGTATGAGGATTATGTGGGTGATGGTCATCCATGTTCTACAACCCATGTTTAACTATCCGCGGATGGCTACACCTCTCGATTATCTTACACACACATGACTTCTCCACTACCATAGATATTGAATTGAGCCACCTCTACCTTCTAACCCCTTATCTAGAGTTGTCAAGATTCCCATTTAAGCTCTACCTTGAGAGCTCACAGATAGACAACACCATCATCTTTGGGCTTGTTGTTAGTAGCAATTTTTTGAAATTCTATTGTGTGTGTGATCTTCTCAGCTAGAGGTTGCCAATATTGATCTTGCATACTGACATTTGTGTTGTAGGCTCTATCTTTCCTATTGAAGACTTGCTTTTTTGTGATCCTCAGATCTAAATCTGAGGTCTAATTCTCTATCATGAAGTTGCGAGTTAGATTATGACAAATGAATTCATCGAGCTTCTTTTCAAGTGAATTTACACATTTAGCTATCTTTTCTTTCCAGATAGGCTTCTTCTTCTTTTCATCCTTTGATTATTTTGTTTCTCACGCTTGATCATTAGCTTTTTTAGGCTTTTTCCTTCTCTATCTTGGTACTTGTATTATCTTTGGACTCGGAGTTTCCATAGTTAACAAATCCTTATCCAAATCAGGACTTCCATCTTTCTCTTCTTCTTGGGATTTGGCTTGTACCATAGTAATCACTTGAACGGGTTTCACTTGATCATTCTCACGTCCCAAAGTGATACCACATTAAGAGGTATTACCTTGATGACCGAGGGATTTTGGGACAATCCTTGATTACATGGTCCACATCATAGCTTGGGCAATATCCAAAGGTGTTTGCTAACTGATAGCTCTTGTTTTGGCTTGGAATATTGGGAATTAATGAATGAATGTGATATTTATTATACTTGTAGCACATTCCCTTTCGAATAGGTGGTCTTGGCAATGGACCAATTTTGATAAGGGTTTGTGGTGTTGGATTAGCATGACACACTCTTGTGCATTCTAGCACATTGTAGTCATATGTGGTGTGGCCCTAAGTCCATTAAGGGTTATACTCTTGAATGTAGTCCACTTGCTCCTCATGATAATTCACAAAACCATATTCATATGAATTTTCATTTCTCTCTGAGTCAGTTGGTGGATCAACTAGCACTAATGCTCTCTCAAGGTCCTCTTCCATTGTATATTTGAGTAATGACCTACTTGGGTTGAGGAGGTTGTTCCTCTAGCATGGATTGTGTTGGATGTTCTCCATAGAATCTTTTTTGTGGCCTTTGAGAAAAGTACTATTAACTTTGGCCATGCAAGAAAATCCCTGTTTGGATATGCTCTTAGTAATTGAGCATTGTAAGGATGATTCCTATGCCATGGATTAATAAGGAGGTTCCATGTCTAAGTCCTCACCTAGGAAATTCTCCAATAGATTCATCAATCAATCGATCCAAATTTGAAAGGTTCTCAATTTGTAAGGGTGGGAACCAAGTCGAGCAGATCCTTTGAGAGTAAGCCCAAAGGCTTCATTTTAGATGAAGAATTCATCAACTTTTTGTGCATGGATAATTTGTTTAATTCCATGATGTGATCATGAGGATCTCCATGTCCATCATATAGATCTCTCAAACAATGAATACTTGCATAGGCCTTAACCTCCTACCCAAATCAGGTCTTTTGATAGGTATTTGAAGCTATGGAGGGGTATCGCCTACATATGTTTGGTCTTCCTTCAGTTTGCATGTGTGGATGAGGAATATTGTTCTTGTTTTGATTGAATCTCAAATCCCTGTGGTCTTGAGCTCTTGCTTGGTGGCCAGGGAACCTAGGAGTGCTTGTCTAAGCTCTAGGCACACCATTCACAAAGATAACTAGGTGATTCACAAGCACTTGAATTGGAAGCACACTATGTTGACAAACACAGTGATGCACAATCATTATTTTTTCTTGTGATGGTTGAGAAAGGCCTTGAATTCACAAAAAATAGTTGAGATATGTTACCATGAATTCTTCTAAAAGCTTTCAAGATGATAGGATTCCACTTGCAAAATCTACATGCTTAGAATCCTATGTATTCTATGCACAATTGTTCAATTAATAATCTTTGTACATGCACATACAATCATATAGAGAGGTTTACTTCAATAGCTTTATTTCCATTACTCAATGAGACCATTTTCACTTTGTATCATCTTCACTAGAGATACCTTGAGTGATCTCTAGGTATTTCCTTGATCCTCAATCAAGTCCAAAGTTATATAAGGGTTCACCAATAGGAACCAATATGTCTCTTGTTTACTTTTTCAACTAGGTGAGGTTACCTATGACCTTTTCAAAGTCCTCACACTTATCAATCTTCAACTAAATCCACACCAAGATTTTCTTCTCAATTGAAAACTCTAAAGCTGAGAGGCCAACCACAAATGTGATCTTAGATGTTTTTATTTCCCTATGTCCTTCCCAAATCCTCTTGGGTAGATCAATGAAAATTGAGAAAATGCTTTTGAAAAGGTACTTGGCTTCCCCCATGTAATGCTATTCTTTAAACTATCTTCCACAATATTAAACACTCTCCATACAAGTGAAATATATTTCATTTCACTTTAGTGATTTATATCATTTTGGGACAATGTGAAAAATATGGAATAAAGATAGGTTTTATAATTTATTTATCAAGAATGCAGCTTTCAAATGCATCTAGACATAAACTAGATGGATCAAGATATCCTCGTTGAGGTGGACTTGATAAGTCAAATATATTCTTAAGTATCATGAAAAATTCACAATACCTAGGATACAACTCTAGACAAAATCCCATCATTGTGTCATATCAAAATGAAATTTTAAGATGTACTCAAAGTAGATTTCCCTTCTTTATGGTTAACATAGGTCCTAGCTGTATCCTAATCTTTGTAATGTTGTCTTATGCAAGTCTAAGCATATCATTCATCTCTTTTTAAAGGTCCTTTCTAGATCAAAGTTTCTCACAATAGAGTTCTATTTCATAAGAAGATTCTAATTGAAACATATTTTTAATTGGACTATGTTTGGTGGAAGAGTAGCTAAATATGCTTTTCATATAGCTTTCTATTCATATACATGCACAAAGCACACCTTCAAGGGTGTATTTAACCTTTTCTACTTGTCTAAAAATCTACAAATGTTTCGTTGTACCATGTTAAATATTTTCCTAAAATGACAAGTAAAGTCCATTCTTGTCCATACTAAAACCTATTAATAAGCCATATAATAAGGATTGATTCTCAAATTATTTAGCCACTTACCTATCCTTCACTATTTCGTCATTTTAGAGACTATTTTCCTAAAATGACAAGTAAAGTCCATTCTTGTCCATACTAAAACATAGTAATAATCCATATAACAAGGATTGATTCTCAAAATATTTAGCCACTTACCAATCCTTCACTGTGTAACATCTTGGATTAACATAGCTGTTGTTTTAATTTCCCTACTATCACCCAAATCATTTCCTCGCTAGGTTTTAGATAACCCATTGAGATGAATCCCTTCTCTTTCCCATCTAGAGTCATTCAACTTTATTATCCTAAACCATGGTACAAGTAAGCACCAAATCTTGGGTATCCTCCTAAATCCAAACCAATAAATTTGACTTGTAACAAGTTCATGTATTACTAACTTCTAAGTCTTCCATGATAGTGTGTCATGCTGATTGTCAAATATTTAACTTTGAGTAGTCACTATAATTGTTTCACTTGAGTACTTTTTCAGCATGAATGATATTTTAAATTCTTTGGAAAGATGTATTATTTGATCCCATCCTATATTGATTATCGTATAACATAATTTTGTAGAAGCATTCTTCAATTTCCTCTAATGGACTTGACAAATTAATAATTACATGATAAATACTCAGTTTGTCAAGAATAGGGGCATATCTAATCACAAAATCTATCTCATAAGTTTGGTAATTGAGTTGCCTAGAGAAAAAGCTCTCTTCATTCAATCGAATGTTGTAATAGAATACTTGTGTAAGTGAAGCATAGCCTTTGAATGGATCCCAAATTAACCATCTACTCAAGGGATTCATGTTCTAAATAGTTTATAGATAGACTATACAATATAAATGGAGATTAAATCTTCCATATGCATACTATAATAGAATTTTAATCTTGCCATAACATGCATAAAATGGATTATTTACGAGGAAGATATTATCAATTTTGTGATCTAATCCTATGTTGCTATTAGAGAAGGGAATTGCTTTCCATATCAAAGAAGGAAGGCTTGACCCTGTTCGAGAAGGAGGGCTTGACCCTTTCGGAGAAGGAAGGCTTGACTCTGTCGAAGAAGGAAGGATTGATCCTATCAGAGAAGGAAGGCTTTTCGCTATCAAGAAGGAAGTCTTGACCCTATTGGATAAGGAAGGCTTGAACCTATTAGAGAAGGAAGGTTGGAACCCATTAGAGAAGGAAGACTCAACTCTATCGAGGAAGGAGATCTTGTTCTTGGGAGGATTTTACTTAAGTGATCTTTGTCATTCATGATCATATCAGATAATGATCATGGATACCCTATCCTCTTGGGAGGATTTTACTTTGTCATTCATGATCATATCAGATAATGACTTGGATACCCTATCCTTGGTGGAAATGTGGACTTGATCATTTTTTGGTGGCCTTTTTTATCACCTTTCATAGAAGTATTCTCAAATCCTATCATGGAAGAAATGATCATGAAAGCCATGGACATGATGGATTGTGGAACTTGGTGAGCTACATCATGTTGAAGATCTCTTTGAAAGCTGACATGGGATAGTACATCGACTACTTGACTTGACACCCATCCATTCTGTCTGCTTACTACCTTTGATTACAACTAGGTTGATATTTGCTCTCCATGGATTGATGATTTGAAAGTGTACGAGTGCACCCTGTTGATATATTTTGGTAGTGTGTATGAAACACACTTAGGACCATCAATGTACTTTTTCTCTTCTTTAAGAGGTTTTTCTCCCCAATTTGTGTATATGCCTATAACCCTAACGGGTCACAAGTCTTTGTACATCCACTTGGTAATATATTCAATGTTGTGTTGTTCTACAAGATTCCTCTTCTTCCTTGTGCTTTGCTTTCATGGTCCTCAAACTCCAACAACTGGTATTAGAGTACGTCACTGCTTCCTTTAGGGCATTTTCAACACCCTTTTAGTCATAGTCTTAGGGTCATACAAACATTGGTGGCATACTCAAGTTAATTCAAGCTTTGTTGTGTGGCATGAAAATTTTGGCCTAGATGCATTATCATAGTGAGTGTGTAGGCAATTCGGTCTTTTTCCACCAAACCTGTATAGAAGTTTTGGTTTGCCAATTCAAGCATGTCAAAGTTTGCTACATGTCGAGTGGAGCTTGGTTGGGTATTTCTTTTCAACATTTTTTAGACATAGTCAATTTTTTTCACTCTAATTACTGTTTGTGGGCATACATGATGTGTTAGGTATTGGTAGCAGAAGGCTTGTGGAATATTGTACAAGGTGTTGAAATATGTCCTCCTACACCTACAAATAGAGTGACTGCATGTGGTGCAGGTGGTGTTGAAGATGATGATCCTCAAATCCTAGTCTTGTCGCAACACCTATTGCACCTACTTTAGATTAACTTCATTAGGATGGGAGAGATGCATAATAATATGCATTGATACTTTTTCTATCAAATGTGCCATTATCCCTCATATTTTCTCATATAAAACAACCAAACATGCTTGGGAAACTGTTACAACACTATACTAGGCAAGAAATGAGGGTCTTCTTGCTTACCTCTGAAATAATTGCAGAGCGAGAACATGAATGAAAAATATTCAATCGACACCGACAAAGATCAAAGATTGATTTTTGTTGATGAAATTTTGCTAGATAGTTCACTTGTGTAGGCTATTCTTAATGGTCTTCCTCATTGTTATTAGATTTATACTTCTACTCTTTGGTTGATGATGCAAGAAAATCCCAATGCCTAAACCTTTGTGGAGATAGTCTTTCTTTTGCGACAAGAACATCAATCTAGGCAGAACATGTCAACTATGCATGTTAGATAAAGCTTTCTTAGCTAGTTAGAAGGATAAAGGTAAATGGAGGAAAAGAAGAAAGAGGCTAGAATGGTTGTTGTAGAGGCCTCTAAACCTAAAACGGAGTATGCTAAACTCATTCAGAATTAAGAATGGGCATTTACTACTCATTGCAGTTAGACCCATCTTTGCATGAGTAGCGTATGTCTCTAGTAGACTTGGATGTTTGTTACAGTTACTTTGACAGTGGTCCAATCAAACATATTACCTTTCACCATAGTTTTCACTTCACTTGAGCTTGCATCTTTAGAAAATATTGTCACATGCGCTAACAAATCCTCTTCTTCTATCATGTGAGTCAAAATGATCATTCTTACTATTGCTGATGGTAGGTAAGTGACTAGTCTATGATTCCAAGCTCTTAGAGCTTGCTTTAGCCATATAGAGATCTTCTTAATCTGCAAACATGCTCACAAAATCATGCATCTTAAGAGCCATATATATTCCAATTCTTGGAAGTTGCAATACTCATGCATAGTATGATTCTAGGTAACTTTACTACATGAGAAAAGGTCTCCTCATAATCAATGCCTTGAGTTTGATCATATCCCTTGGCTTACCTTATATATGTTTATGGTTCCATCAGATTTCTTTTTTACCTTGTAGATCCACATGGATCCAATGGCCTTCATGCTTGATGTCTTAGAACCTAGGTCCCAAGTGTTGTTTTCTTGCAATGTTTCAATCTCTTCCTCCATTTTCTCACATTTGAAAATCCCGTATATGTGCCAAGGATCAAGAAAAATATGTTATCACTTTGAGCACTAGCGAAGATTGGCTTGGTTGTTAAATCTATTGATGATAGATGTACAAAATTAATGATCCCTCAAATGATGATGTTGTCATTGCTTCTAGGAATTTATGTCATGGGGTGTATAAGCTAATGGATTATGAAAAATGAGAAGTATTCATGATTCTTAGGCTATTACAAATGCAAAACTTTGGCATGCATACTTTGATCATTTGAATTTTCCTGGTTTAAAAAACGTGATGGCTCTTATGCAATCAAAATATGATGTTATGAAAAATGATACTTGTTTTTAATGTGATTTTCATCTAGGAAAAAAGAGCATTATCACTAAATGGGTATACATGAAGAAGTGCATGCGTTCCAACCCCATGGTTTTGTGCAAAGAGGGCATGAAAATAAAGTATCCAGGTTGAAAAAGGCATTCTATGGATTGAAGCAAGAACCATGTGCTTGATATCAAAAAATACATAGTTCTAGAACATGGAGTTGGGAAAAATCCAATTGAAGGAACCTTTTATAGTAAGCATGCAAATGATGTAATTTTGATCATTTTTTAATGTGTTGATGATATGCTATTCACTAGTCCTAATGAGAAGCATATTTCTAAATTCAAGGCTAGTTTGAGTGCCTCTTTTGAGATGTCAAATTTCTCTTAGAATACGCAAAGTTTGAATATTATCAAGAAAACTTTAGAAGACAATAATATATTTCTAGCAGACCAAGAATTACAAGAATTGAGTACAATTTGAAAAGGAAAATCTACTCAACAATTAGAGCTATCTACGAAATCTCTGAGCTAGATATGGCTACTCGAACTCTACTGAAATCACTCAAGGCTAGCAAGGCGTTTACTAGCTTATTCAAATAGATGTTACACATACGTGGGATCTAGAATTCGAAGTACAATGTGTGCAGATATAGTCTTGAAAAAATTCCCTAGATGTTAGGAATCACCTTTCCTAATTTATAGGTTTTATCACACCTAAGTGTGATAGGTGGCTTATGACTGTTGTGAGGGGGTTTTTCAAATTCAAAATTGAATTTGAGTGTTTGTAGTTGATCTTTTGCTTTCCATTTATCCAAGTGGCAATCATCCAATGTGTCCAAAAAATGCTAAGGTTGAAGCTTGAATTTCAACATTCACTACTTCGATTATTTTATCACAAAGGGGGATCAATGTCACGATATTTACATGCTTTTTTTGACATAGATTAGGCTGGTTGCTATGACACTCATGTATCCATGAGCGGTTTTTGATTCATGTTGGGTAGCACATGCATATCTTGGTTGAGCAAGAAGCAACATACGATGGCCACTTTTAGTTATGAGGTTGAGTGCAAGATAGTTTTGATAGCTATTCTTGAGTGTGTGTGGTTGGGATGACATTTGGATGATTTGGGTGTTTGTTAGTATTCTCTCACCACTATCTGTACTGATGCTTAGAGTTCTTTGGTAGTTGTGAGGAACCCTATGTTCCATGCTCACACAAATCACATTGAGGTGCACGATTATTATTCTGGAGGAGAATCCTTATTGGAGAGATCAATTTGGTTTATGTGCCCATAGAGGATAATGTGTAAAATGTTTCCCTAAATATCTTCCTGGGGAGAAGTTTGAATTCTTTCTCAAACATTTGGGATGACTTTCTTTTATGGATTGATCTCATTCCACATAGCTTGGCGCTTCCTTCTACATAAGTGTCAAGTCGTTGTTCAAAAAATCACTCGTAAAGAGGTTTGTTGATATATTTTGGTTGTGATATGTGTGAATGCACTTAGGATTGTTGGGGCACTTTTGCTCGCGTTAGGAGGTCCCCACCCCTAATTTGTATAGATGCCTATAACTCTAACATGTCACTTATCTTTGTTATGTTGTTCTTCAATCTTCCTTTTCTTCCTTGTGTTTTTTGTACGCTCCCATAGTCCTCAAACTCCAACACATCCTACACCACAAGCTGACACTTTTTGGCACCCTTGCCAAGGAGGTCAACGACCACATCTAGGTAACTTATGTGATGGATATCAAAATCATATAAACACATCTCTAACACCTTATAATCCTATCATTGACAACCCTATCATCCCATCATTGACCACCCTACTATTAGCTCCCCTATCATTGAATAGTCTATCATTAGCCACCCTATCATTGACCATGCAATCATTGACCACCCCATCATTAGTCAAGCTCCACCATGTGCCACCGATCCTATCCTCCAACTTAGATCACTTGAAACCCCATCACACATCACTCAACCCCATTATTCATCATGCATTCAAAAAAACCCATTGGAAAACACTCCTACCCTATCAAAAAACACTCGAACCAACCACATTGAAAAACACTTCAAGCAAACCCATAAAAAAACAATCCAAACAAATTCATTTGAAAACACTCAAACTAATCCCATAAAAAATACTCAATCCAAACAAATTCATTTGAAAACACTCAAACTAATCCCATAAAAAACACTCCAACCAACCCTGTTTGAAAACACTCATGACACATCACTCAAAATCCCATCACACCATCATTCATCACCAATCCTATCACTTAAGACACTCTATTGCATAAGCATAGAACATCACTGAAGGCACTCTATCACCTAAGCATAGACCATCACTTAATCCACTCTATGATTTAAGCATAGAACATCAGTTAAACCACTCTATTGCTTAAGCATAGACCATCATTTAAGCCACTCTATTGCTTAAGCATAGACTATCATTAAGCCACTTTATCACTTAAGCATAAATCATCACTAAAGCCACTTTATCCCTTAAGCATAAACCATCACTTAATCCAATCTATTGCTTAAGCATAGCTCGAAGTTTATCATGCACTCATCCAATTCCCATCACCATCCTCATCATTGATCACAAGTCATCAATCCACCTAGTGATTTTTGATTAGTGTTTTCCTCATAACTTGGGCTAAAAATATCAAATTGGGGTGATTCAGATTGTCTTGTTAGATTAAAAATAGTATAGAACTTTGTACCATACATACTAGTTCACATTAGAAAATTTTCAAAAACATTCTCTATTGCTTATCGTGCAAAAAGTTGTTCACCATATTAGTGTTCTACTGATAACTTCAACTAGGAACATCAGATTGATACAATTCAAATTGTGTTGAACAATTTACAAAAGAAAAATCTAATTTTTTAGAAGATCATGAAAGCTCATTCTAATAAAAAGTCACTCAAAAATATGCTCTATCACCTATACAAAACGGTCTAGAAGTTTGTGGAGGACCACAAAAATGGTTCGCATCAAAAATTGGTAAAAAATGCGCTCTATTTCTCATCGTGGAAGGAGTTCCACACCCAATAAGTATTTTCATCATAATTTCAATTAGAAATCTTGGATTCAAATGATTCAAAGCGCGATTTTGGATCTAAAATTTTATAAGGAGCACAAAAGTTGTTTCAAATCATAAGTATGCTTTAGATTTTTTAGAGCTTTTAGAGCTATGCAGAACACATATCGAGGTAGCTTGAAAGCTTGTTCCCATAAGAAGTACAGATATCTAAGGGCCCATTTGTGCATCTAAAAGTTTATAAGGAGCACAAAATTTGTTTCAAATCATGAGAAGTAGAGATATCTGAGGCCCATTTGTGCATCTAAAAGCTTGTTCCCATAAGAAGTAGAGATATCTGAGGTCCATTTTGAATCTAAAAGTTTATAAGGAGCATAAAAGTTGTTTCAAATCATAGCTGTGCTTTAGATTTTTTAGAGCTTTTAGAGCTATGCAAAACACATATCGAGGTAGCTTGAAAGCTTGTTCCCATAAGAAGTAAACATATTTGAGGACTATGAGTTCTCAAGAAAATTATCCCTCAACCTCTTGATTGATCCTAAATCAATAACACCCCCTACATTTACCCAAACTGCCACCATTATCCTTCACCTTGATCACATTTCATTTCAACATTCTCTTCCATTGATATCTACCCCTCAATATTTCAAAGTCCCCAAAACCTATCTCAACCATTTTTTTCTACACACAAACAAGCAAGCAAAGGTGATTGATTGAAAACAATCTTCATAACAAAAATTGACACATGCACATGACATCACACACAAAGAAGACTTTTGTTGATATCAATTGCAAAGTTCAATTTTCAAATTTCCATTGAATCATTAGTTTATTGCTTTGAAAATAATCGATTATGTGAATCTAAAGTTGTATGAGCACTTGAAAGGTACACTACATGCAATGGCATCACATTCATTTTGAAACAATTGTATGATTTTTTTTAAAGTTAGTTTATCTTATGAATAAAAATTTGTAGTTTATCCTAATAAAAAGATTAATGTGTATGACTAGGAGGCAAGTGAATACTTCCTACATAGATGAGATGTGAATCCTAATAGGATTTCATGGTCAATGATTTTTTTTAAAGTTAATTTATCTTATGAATAAAAATTAGGATTCACATCTCATCTATGTAGGAAGTAGTCACTTGCCTCCTAGTCATACACATGAATCTTCTTCTAGTAGAAAATTTAATTTTCAATGGGATGAGATGGCCACTTCACTTTAAGAAAGTAGTTACGCAAAAGAATGCAGGACCAAAAGCAAAGAAGATAATATATACAGTAGAATTTCAAAAATTTGCTACTAACAACAAGTACATACATGATGGCATTGTCCACTCATTGTCTACCTGCCCACCTAAGGCTTACAACTAGGGTAGAGACCAAGGCATGGACCATAGCATACCTTGTCATCCAAGTCACTGAAGTAACTATTGGTTGTGCATGAGGGAGGACCTCAACGATCACAGAAGATAGAGGTTCCCAATACTTCTTAGGAGGTCACCGATCCCAATACCATTCTCCTAAGAGCTAGCTTAACTGACAATCTCTTGCCACTAAGATACACTCTTGTGGTGTTTGATGAGGGGGGAAGAATAAGGTTCACATTACTTTGAACACATTTTGGGCCCTCCAAGCTTCATTCTTTGCTTTCAAAACTTGTTTTGAAGCATTTTTTGGGTGACTCTTGGAGCCATCTTGGAGTACTTTCACGGATAGTTCTCTTTACACAGGTTCAAGAGCACCAAGAAGAGTGTTCTTTGTACTTCTTTGATAATGAATATTCAGCTTTGGGGCTATGTTTTTGGCCACACTAGTAAATCTAAAGGTTTCTTGAAAGGTTTTCAGGTTTGGTGGGAGCATCCACCACAAGTTTATGCATGTTTTTTGAGCCCAAAGAACACAGTTGATAGACACTTGGAAGCGTTCTTAGCGAGTATTTGGGCTATAAATTCAGATTTTTAGTGTCATTTTATTGCATATACTGAGCACATACAATGGGTGTATTCTTACCTAGGAAAGAAGGAGAAGGAACAAGGAAATGAATGGTCAATGAAATAAGAGTAGAAGTAAATCAAGGAAGAGGGATATTGAATGCCATTATTTTCATAAGCAAGGAAACAAGAAGAAATATTGTTATGCATTAAAGAGTGCTAAAGGTAAAGGACATAATGTTGATCGGCATGTTAAACAGCCACCTACACCGTCTACTTCGACCCTACATGACTACTAGATTCTGGTGCATCTTTCCTTGTGACATCACATAGAGAATGGTTCTCTACTAATGCAGCAAAGTCTTTTGCTACCCTGAGACTTTGTGACTCTTACTACTATGACAATGTCGGGATTGGAGATGTGCTTGTGCAATTCATTGATGGTTCAAAATTTATTGTGCATAATGTATGCCATGTACCTTAGTTATCACACAATTTAATGTCAGTTGTTCAACTTGATGACCTTGCTTACAAGGTGATTTTCTATGCTCAATACTTTCTCATATCAAAGGGCACAATGGTACCAAAAGTTTGATGATTTTATGAAGTCTCAAGCCTATTCTCAAAGAAATGAGGAAGATTCTCTCTACACAAAAAGATGGTCAAATGGAAGCTTGATATGCTTGATAATTTATGTCGATGATATGTTGATTGCTGGCAAGTCCTTCCATGACTTGTCATTTCTAAAACACAATTTGAGTGATACATTTGATATGAAGGGTTTGGGGGATGTGAAACATATTCTTGGCATGTGCATTACTTGTGATAGTAGTAAAAGATGCATATACTTTTGTCAAAGTGAGTACATATCCAAAGTACTTCACATGTTCAATATGTAAGGTGGCAAGGCATTGAGTATACCTTTACCCACATATTTGAAATTAAGCAAGGATGATTACCCCAAATTAGATGAGGAAAAGGAATTCATGACCGAAATTCCATATCATTTTGATGTTGGTAGTCTCATGTATGCTATGGTAGCTACAAGACTAGACATTGTATTTGTAATGGCAATTGTGAGGTGATCTATGTCTAATTTTAGCAAGAAGCATTTGGAAGTGGTCAAGATGATTTTGAGATATCTGAATGGCACTAAGGACAAGTGTTTATGCTAGGGGAGAGGAAAGACATCCATTATTGGTTACATTGATTCTAATTATGGCAATTGTGTAGACAATTGGAAGTCTACATCAGGGTACATTTTTCATTTTGCTAGAGGTTCTATCTCTTGGAGATCTCATCTTCAAGAATGTTCAGTTGTTTCCATTATAGAAGTAGAGTATATTGTAGCAAGTCAGGTATTTAAGGAAGCATTGTGGCTTTCTCCTTGTACTTGTGATATGGGTCTACCTTAGTATGCACCTCATTTGCTCAATGATAGTTAGAGTGTCATTCCTTTGACTAAGAATCCGTTCTATCATGCAAAGACCAAGCACATTGAGGTGATGTATCACTTCATTAGAGATTGCTTAGCCATTGAGCACATTATTCTTGAGAAGCATCATACTCGAGATAATGTTGGAGATGCTTTGACTAAAGCTCTACTACACGATAGCTTTTGACACTGTTGTCACTTGAAGGGGGTTACTTGGTTCATGATCTTACACAGTTACTTATACATTTTGTAACATGCTCATCAAGTGGGAGATATAGTTTCTATACTTACACTCAGATATTCTTACTCCAACATTCCCTTTTTCCATATGGGCCTTTAGTGAGAGATTGTTATCGTTAGTTTCCATGTGAAAGGCCAAATGGCTATCAAAAACTTTTCTATATGCTCTTTAATAAAACATATAGTGTTCTAGTCAATCATAGACTATAAGTTTGATCGCATTTTGTAAAACCCTAGGAAATCTAAGCTCATGCTCAGTTTTTTCATATTTTGAAAGTCCTATGTGGACTATTGTATGCGATGTGTGGAGCCCATTTTTTCCATTGCGAGGGCATCATCGTGGAGCTGATGAGAAAGAGAATCCACTGTGGTGCATCACCATCACATCACTTCATAATGGAGACATGTGGCCTTTTGTGGATGACAAGACATGGGTGATAGAACATGGACGACCACGACCCACATAATCCCCATATGTAGCTTAGGTCAGTTTGATTGACTAAACAAATATGAATGATTTTTGAGACCCATAGTGAATATTCCATGGAACATTCCGTCTACCATTAGGCTAGGAGCCCCCACGAGCTGCTCAATGCTACCTCGAACCCCACAATTGAGGACCATGGTAACTCCCTTTCCTTACAATATCTTAGATGGTCCAATTTGACCTTCATCCAACATGCAAATTGGGATTCCCATGAATTGGGTAATGCATGGTTGGCTTCTCTTGATAATAGGAGCCTTACAAAATGTGCACTACAACATTTAATCATGAGGAGTATATATTGATCATATAATAACATTCACATGACATGCAAGGTAAACATATGAACCTTGAGGAGGTGGGCCCATCTAGTGAGGAATTTGAAATTACAAAACCATAATTTCTTAATGGTAGACATATATCTAAATGATCTAAATCACTAGGGAGTTAAGATTTAAAACCCTAGTTACTTGACATCTACAAAGATTATGAAGGCACCATCTATGTGCTTTGTCTTGATCCTAACCACACAAATGATAAAGGAGAGATTGAATACAATCAAGACACTAGTGATGATGAGATTCTTAAAGTTGCTCCTATGCCTAGAGTTTGGATGATGATTTCAACCTCACTTGGCATCAATTCAAGCCTTCTTGGAAAGCAATCTATGTACATAGGCTCACTCACAAGAAATACTTGTTGAACAATGTTGTAATCCCATTTGTAGAGAGAGTAATTGTGTATGAATTTCACAATAGAGTCATTCAAAATTTAGTTCCTCAGTTCAAGAATAAAATAAGAAATTCATGTTGGGAGATAATGACTCAAAGAAGTCACATATGAGACTTAATCCTTAACCATCACATAGTGGAAACTCAGTTAATGATGGGTTCCATTTGTAAGGAAATAGACATAGAATAGTGAGAAGTACAAATTCTTCGGGAAATCCTCCTAAGAATCTAGATGAAGACATAAAATTTATATTTTTAGGTGTTCCATACAATATATTTCAAGCTAGGGTATGACCTCAAGAACCAAACCCTCAAGCAACATAGGCAAATGCACAAGGTAACATATAGGCTAATACTCAAGCTAATGCACAAATTGCTAATGTGATACCAAGGGTACAAGACCCTGACCAACACCTTTGGACATTCCAAGTGGCAAAGTGCATGAAAGACTAATATGATGGATCTAGCATCATATAGTCGAATTTAAGTAGGGTTTGAGAGAAGAGAAAATTACTGACTTCTTCACTCAGCATGATGCATTTGGGTTAGCCCTTGTGGGAGCTGCATTGTCATGGTTTCAACCATAAACATGTTAAAATTTAGAAGATTTTCTAAGGGCATTCATTGGAGAGTTCTCAAAGAAAGGCATCAAGCACAACTCCAATTCCTTGATTTATAGCTTAAAATAGGCTATATATGAATCTTTTTGTGTGGTGGCTAGGTGTTTTAAGGAATATGTGGATTGTTGTCTAGATAGCAAAAGTTCACTTGAAAGGAAATTGATATATTTCTTTTTAGAGGAATTAACTAATGGGAAATTATGTTCTCTTGTGTACATTCAAAGATGGACCACTTTGAATGTGTGTATTAGAGAATGTGTAGATCTAGAAGGTAATCCAAACTATGGAATTAAAAATTCCAATGAAAAATACTAGAACTGAATCATAAGCTTCCTCTTGCACTTCAAGATCCTCCATTTGAGGAAATAGCCAAATTAGTTGTAAAGAAACTACAGATGGGGAAAGCCAAGTGCTACACAATGTGACAAGCCCCATAAAAAGATTTCAATTTTTGGTGCACAAGTGGTTTGCATGTGGCCAAGAATTTTTCAAACAGTGGGTGCATAGGTAGTGCACAATGTGAACGCTCTCAATTGTCTTTCTGATGAATTTAAGTACAAATTTCAAAGGGTCCTTTTGAAAGGCTTCTAAGGGTTTTGGAGTAGTACAAAATAGGACATCATTGGAACGGATATGAGAAGATCATGGTGAAAGGACTGTAGGGCAAAGCAAGAGAAAGACATCAAACAAAGTACAAAAGCTTGGAGAAGTGTGTACACCAAGGAGTAGGAAAGTGGGTTGCACAACCAAGGCCCAGATACACTAAGATCCATTAAGATACACATGTGAATGCAAGTCAAGTCAAGAAAAGTGGCATATGCAAAGGATCCAACAAGAAAAATGAGTATATGAAAAGTATATACTAAGTAGAAAAGAGAGGTCTAGACACATAGTCATACACACACTTAGATAGAGTGTGCAAAGAGTGCAAGGTGTGTAGAGGGGCAAGGTGTGTAGAGGGGCAAGGTGTGTAGAGGGGCAAAATATGGAGAGAGTGCAAAGAACTAGAGATCCAATGATTGTGAAGAGATTATTCTATGCTCTTTTGTGTGTGCATACAAAAGTTGTTCGAGATAAAAGGCAACCTAGTGTTGGAATCAGACGTCTGCAGAAGCACGCGAACAACACAAGGAAGAAGAAGAAGCTTGGAGCACAATACACAATACTAAATGTATTACTAGAGAATGTACAAAGATAAGTAGCCCATCAGGGCAATAGGCATATATACAAGCCGGGGGGAAAAAACCTCCTAAAGAGGGAAAAATGTGCCCCGGCGGTCCTAGTGTATTCACACACATCATTATCTAAATATATCAAGAAATCCCCTTGGGAGTGATGCGATGAACAAGGAGCTGACACTCATGTATAAGGAAGTGCCAAGCTATGTGGAATCAATCCACAAAAGGAAGTAAGCCCAAAGCTTTGAGGAAAGTTTCAAACTTCTCCCTAGGTAGAGCCTTCGTGAAAAGGTCTGCAATGTTCTCCTACGTGGGCACATATGCCAAGCTGATCTCCCCAGTAGAAAACCTCTTCCTGACATAATGATAATGCACCTCAATGTGATTAGTGCAAGCATGGAACACAGGGTTCCTCACAACTTCCAATGTGCTCTGACTCTTAGTGAAGATGGTGGTGGCAGAAGACTAACCAACACCCAAATCAGCCATAAGGCATTTGAGCCACACACACTCAACAATAGCTGTGAAAGCTCCTCTATACTCAGCCTCACAACTGGAAGTGGCCACAGTAGGCTACTTCTTGCTCAACCAAGATATAAATGAGCTACCAAGCATGAAGCAAAAGCCACTAATGGACACACGAGTGTCATAGCAACCAACCCAGTCAAAGTCAAAAAAAGCATGCAAATCTGGCGGTAATGATCCCCCCTTGGGATAAAACAACCCAAGGAGCCGGGTCCCACTCAAGTAGCGAAAGATGTGCTTAACTGCTTGCCAATGTTTGACACATGGGCAATGCATAAACCTGCTCATTTGTGAGACAACAAATTAAATATCTGGCCGAGTAATGCATAAGTAAATCAAGCATCCAACAACATGCTGATAGAGAACAACATCAAATGCATCTCCAGCATCCTGAAGACTCAATCATATTTCGTTTGACACAAAGCTATTCTACCATCAACTTGCATAAACTGAATGCCCAAATAGTGATGCAAATGCCCCAAATCAGACATCTCAAATGAGGTATGTAAATCATCCTTAAAATCAGCAATATGCCTCTCATGAGGACCAATGAGCAGCATGTCATCAACATAAACCAAAACGATCAGAAGTACATCATTAGCATGCTTAACATATAAGGTGCTTTTAGTTGGAATGTTCTCAAAACCATGTGCAATCAGATAGGCATGTATCTTTTCATACCAAGCACGTGGTGCTTGCTTTAAGCCATATAATGCCTTCTTTAACCTGCACACCTGGTTCTCATGCCCTTTCTGCACAAAGCCATGTGGTTGAAAAACATACACTTATTCATGCAAGTTGCCATTTAGAAATGCTGTTTTGATATCCAACTGATGTACATTCAAACCATGATGAGCTGAAAGTGCACAGATGCTATGAACAATAGTCATTTGGCAAGTAGTTGCAAAGGTCTCATCAAAATCAGTGCCTCTTTCCTACGCATAACCCTTCGCAACAAGCCTAGCCTTATACCTGTCAACTGTACCATCAGGGTTATGCTTCAACTTGTATACCCACTTAGTCCCAATGGCCTTCTTGTGAGGAGGCAAGTCACATAAAGACCAAATACCATTCTTCATTATAGCATCATATTCAGATTGCATAACAACCATCCAATTTTATGAATTTTGTGCTTCATCAAACAAAACAAGCTCATTCTCATCACAGAGACTAGATGCAGCTATAACATAGAAATCTGATGCAAAAGAGGCACTATGAGAGCCTGAACGAGTACGATATGATAGAGGTGCATCTAATTTGCTATCGTGCAAAGTCTGCACCAGCCATTTTGGCATAATTTTTGCTTGCTCAATATCAGCTCTCTCATCAATAAGCGAATCATGTAAATCTGCATCAAATATGGAATGATTTGCATCATCACATGAAACCTGCAAAGGCTGAGAAGCTACCTCATTAGAACCAGCACTTGACTATCCACCTGTAAAAAGAGGCAACAAAGTATCATACATGCCTTTGGAGCTAACAAATGTCTCCTTAGTACATGAAAGTAATGGCTGAATATCATCTTCCACAGAAACAACATCATGGCTAACCAGAATACATTTAGTCTGTGAATGATACATACGATAGCATTTACTTTTAGAACTATACCCAACAAAAATACATTTTACTGCTTATCATCCAATTTTCTACAATCTTGTTCAGGCACTAATGCATATGCCAAACAACCAAAAACACGCAGATGAGCAACAGATGGCTTGTGATCATGCCAAGCCTTATATGGAGTGATAGATTGTAGCGCTTTAGTGGGACACCTGTTAAGTACATATTGCTGCACACATGACATCCTCAAGCTAGAAACCATGTGGTAAAGCCTAACTCTTGACCATACACCTCGCCATCTCCATGAGTGACCTGTTCTTCCGTTCAGCCAATCCATTCTATTGAGGCATATACGGCACTGTACACTGGTGTTTTATCCCATGTTCAACCAGAAATGCATTAAAATCAGAAGACATATATTCCCCCTCTCGATCAAAACAAAGGGTGCCCATTTTACATGCTAAAAGATTTTCAGCCAAAACCAAAAACTATTTGAAGCACATGAACACTTCAGACTTTGCTTTCAATGGATATACCCATGCATGCTTGGAAAATTCATCAATGAAAGTCACGAAGTAAAGATAATTTCCAAAAGAAGGAGTCTGCATAGGACCACAGACATCACTATGTACAAGCTGCAATTTCTAAGTAGCCCGAACTGAACCATCTTTTGGAAATGAGGAACAAAATACAACCTTCACAAACATGTTTTCCAAGTTCCTCATGTTTGGGCAAAGAGGAAACCATTTCAAATTTTTGCAGGCATAGCAAACTAGCAAAATTCAGATGACCAAAGCGTGCATGCCAAAGTTTTGCATCTGGCAGATCCTGAGAATCATGTACTGCACATGCCCAATCATTCATAGATCTTTCATAGTCTATGAGCTTATATAGACCACGACATAAAATGCCAGAAGCAATAATCATGTCGCCATTTGACAGATCATGAACTGTACACCTGTCATCAACACATTTCACAACCGAGCCAACCTTGGCTAATGCAGAAACTGATAATAGTTTTTTCTTGATCCTTGGCACAAACAAAGCATCTGACAAAGTGAAAGAACTACCATCAAAAATAGTCAAAATGATGTTACCAACTCCCACAACAAGATAAGAGGAGTTGTTGGCGCATGTAATAGTATTCCTTGTAGGGGCAAGCTCGAGTGAAGAGAAGAAACTGCGCTGCGAGGTAATGTGTTTGGTTGCCCCACTATCAAAGTACCAAACATCTTAGTCTACTACAGACATGCACTGCTCATGAGAAAATGGGTCAAAACTGTAAACAATAGTAAATGCCCATTCTTCTTCCTGCACAAGATTAGCAAACTCTATTTTCGGTGCAGAGGCCTCTGCAACAACCATTCCAGCCTCCTTTTTCTTTGCCTCTTTTGCAACCAATTTTGGACAGTTCTTTATGATATGATCATTCCCTTTAGAGTACTTGCAAAAGAATTAATGCTTTTCTAATTTCTTCTCATCTTTATCTTCCTTCTTCAAATGTGCAACATTTGTAGATTTTTGCTTACTAGTTGAAGAGCTCCATTTTCCTTTGCCCTTCTGACTATCCAAGAAATCTTGATCTGCAACACGCATAATGGACCTATTCTACCTAGACTGATCTTCCTGCAACAGAACCGAGACTAACTCCTCAAATGACAAGGCATTTGGATTGCCTTTCATCATCAACCAAAGAGTACAAGCAGAACTCTGATATGAATCAGGAAGACCATTTAGAACGATCTGCACAAGTGAGCTATCTGGTATAACCTCATCAACATAAATCAACTATTCCTTCAAGTCTTTGATCTTTGTTAGAAAACTATCCATAGAATCACTTTCATTCATGTGCTCACTCTCCAACTTTACCAACAGGAGCCTCATTCCTAGCTTGGTATAATGTGCTAAGTGTATCCCAAGCATCCTTAGTTGTTCTGCAAGAGCGAATGCGAGGAATAATGGCATGTTTGACAGACAAAGCTATCAATCCATGTGCCTGGGCATCTCTGCCATCCCAACAAATTTGCTCTATAGTAGGTGCAACAAAAACCGTAGCATGAACAAGAATATGCAGAATATCATAATCTTCGACACCTTCTACATTAGCTTCTGTACCTACAATTGTAACAATTGCAGGTGTGATAGGAAGTTTTTCAACACCCTGCACAATGTTCCACAATCCTTTTGCAACCAATACATGTTGCATCATATAAGACCATAATGGGTAGTTGGTACCATCCAACTTATCCTCAACAACCAACATACGGAATACATCATTGCTTTCAACCATGGCCAGTGACTAAATACCTTGATGCAAAAAATTGACTGTATCTCAAAAAGTTGAACAAAATTGCGGAGATGAATTTTTCTAGACCTGTAGTAGACTTCGAGATGCTTA
Source organism: Ceratopteris richardii (assembly GCA_020310875.1). Taxonomy (NCBI): domain Eukaryota; kingdom Viridiplantae; phylum Streptophyta; class Polypodiopsida; order Polypodiales; family Pteridaceae; genus Ceratopteris; species Ceratopteris richardii. The sequence goes on along the minus strand of CM035444.1, from coordinate 38,683,852 downwards.
TATTGGTGAGCCAAAACTAGTATATACCTTTGGCACAAAAAGATGAAATAGCCTACACAAGCGTTGTGATAGTGCATTCAAAGGCCGAAACGAGTTAGCTCGTGATTTTGGCACGACACAAAAAAGCTATTTTGATCTTGGAAACACGCTGAATATGCTCACCAAAATTTGTGCGATTCTGAGACTGCAACCGGAGAGGTGTCGACGATGTCCTAGATGAAGCGATGACCTGCTCTGATACCAATTGTTGGAGTTAGACGTCTATGGATGCATGCGAACAACACAAGGAAGAAGACAAAGCTTGGAGCACAACACACAATACTGAATGTATTACTAGAGAATGTACAAAGATAAGTAGCCCATTAGGGCAATAGGCGCATATACAAGCCGGGGGAAAAAACTCCTAAAGGGGAAAAAAAGTGCTCCGGTGGTCCTAGTGTGTTCACACACATCACTACCTAAATATATCAACACCTAGGTGTGATCATAGTACTATCAAGGATGTGTGCAGTTCATAGTAGAAGTGATCAACATGACTTCAACCTTATTAGAGGCTTGAGTCGAAGGGATGCATAGGAGCAAGCCACTTAGCAAGGTGAAGAAGCGGCACAAAGGTTGATTGCACAAGTACTTGGGGTACTTTTTTTGTATTTTTGTGTACTTTTTGTCCTAAAAGGCTCTACACACTGAGTATTTTATCTTGTTCTATCAACCAAAGCTATTGTAATATACTATTTTAATCGAGGCACAAAGACTTTTGGTGCCACTGTCTTTCTCCTTCTTCTCTACTCTTGCCATATAGATACTCAAGCCTGTTTCAACTAAAGAATCCCCCAATAAAATTTGGTACTTCTAGTGAGACAAGGTAGCTTGAGCATAGGAGAATCACAATTTTGGTGAAAAAGAAGGAAGTGCAAAAGGTGTTGACACTGTAAATTGAAGAGGTAACTTTTCTTTCTCCTTGGAATTCATCTTAAGACCACAAAAGAGAATGCATAGTTCATGACCACAATCTGGTCACAAGCTTTAGGAATCTTTCAAAAACACAAGAAGGAAATTTACTTGTAGGTCAACTAGTCCCCCTTCATCTACATCATCAATAGGGAACATGGCAACCCAAGTGGACTTAGAAACCTTAATATTTTGATTAAACAAAAAATTCCCCTCCATTAGAGGATTAGCACATGAGGATCCTTACGAATGTGTCATGAGGTTTTTAGCCTTATGCAAGAAAAGGGGGATAATGGGGAGGGAAGATGCTTTCTTGGCACTCTTCCCAACAACATTAGAAGGTTTGGAAAATAAATGGTTCAGTCAATTTTCCAACAAACCATTTTGCTACCTGGAACCTCATGAGGGATGCCTTTAAAGCACAATTAAAGTAGGGTAATACTATGAAACATATTATTGAACAATTAGAAAGCTTATGATTGAGTGTTGGGGAGACGTTTCTTGAATTCGTCACCAGAGTCGAAGCCTTTATGGCCAAACTACTAGACCCTCCCCATGACTTTTATGTAAAAAAGTATCTTGCTAAGCCACTTCCAGTGTCCACCCAATGCAAGATAAAGGAATTGGTGCCCTCGACGACAACCATTGAGGAGTTCATTACCAATACTACAAGATTGGAACAAATGGAAAGTAATATGGAGTTGTGTCTTCTAGCTTCCCGTACTCCATGGAACATGAAGACTAAGTAGCCCAATTGAGGAAGGAGCTCAAGATCATAAAGAGGAATAAGCCCCAAAAGGAAGAAGAGAGTGAAGCAATATAACTATGCATGCAATTCAAGCCTTAAAATTACAAAAAAATTAGCAGAACTAGGCAAAAGAGATGACACAACTCCGTCAAGAGCTACAAGAGCTTTGTATAGGAAATAAAGCAAAGAGTGGGCTCTTCTTTGTGCAAAAATTGTGGAGAAGCTAGAGATCCACATCATGACCCCATATACAAATGGTTTTCATGGACAAGGAAGAAGTTGTATATGAAATTAATATGCCATCACCACTTGGTAGGGTAGTGCATTTAGAGGAAACTAAATCTATGGTTATCAAGAGAAGGAGCAAGGGGAAAATCCCTCAGGAAGAGCCTATTTTGGAGTTCACAATGCATGAAGTGACAAAAGATAATGAGGTAGTAAGAGGCAGGCCTACTCCCAATGAAGATATCCAATCAAAAGAAGATATCTAATCAAAAGAAGATTTTAACACCACAAGTGAAGCAATTGTACAAGCATACAATGGGTCCCAAAAGCAGCCAACAACTTGCACACTGCCCAAGCCCCTATGGAATCCGAGGCTTCAAGACTATTGAAATCAATAAAGAAGGAGGTTAGTATCTTTGATCTATTGAAAATGGATGCAAGATTAGGTTGTAAGTTTTGCACATCATAGATGGTGTCCACATCCACTGATGTTGCAAAGTTTGATAGTCTATGAGAGGGAAGGATATTAGGGGAAGCCCTCCTTACTTAAGAGCCCATGACTCATTGTCCCTATAAGAGGACACAACCTATAGGGAGTTATCGTGGATGGTGGCTCATGCATAAACTTGATGTTTGGATATACTATGGAGAAGCTTGGGTTTCAATGCTCAAGATCAACCAATTTCACCATAACATTGCCTAACTAGAGCAAGATAAAGCCATAGGGTGTGGTTCTTTGAGTACCCATTAAGGTACAAGGTAACATCTTTACTCTGGACTTCATTATATTAAGATTGCCATAGGTAGAGGGGGGAGGGGCTTTCCATTGTTGATTGGGATTTCATGAGGAAGCAGATAAGGAAGAGAGCTCACCCACACACTCCCACACTCAAAGAGGAGCACACACACATAGATTGAGCACTAACACACACTCAGTTACAATGACAATATGCCTCGGGGAGTGAGCTGAAGTGACAGGACTAACCGCGAGTTTTTTCTTCTTCATTTTATATGAGTTGAGAGAACATTTGAATTTCAAATTCAAACTAAGGCTCCCTAGAATCTCTCCACTAAAAGTAGGGAGATATTCTCTCCACTAAACTATTCTCTTTTTCACGACTTAATCAGGTAGGTGTGATTACAAACTATTCCAAGTCACAATGACTTTTACAAATGAGTAAAATGGTAATAACATATAGGAATAGGTTCCTATGGTTCTTTCTTCATGTAGAGACTTTCTTCAAGGGTTCCAAGCCCATCTTCCAAAGTTCCAAAGTTCCAAGCCAATGTGTGTAGGCTTGTCTTGCACCAACAGCTCCCCCTCAAGCCAAACACTTTGGCTTAAGTCTTCTTCTTCATTCTTCAATCACTTCCTGCAATCCAATCATAGATTTGAATCTGCATAACTTGTTTCCATCCAATGCTTTTGTAAGTAAATCTGCACATTGCATATTAGTAGACACATATGTCAATTGAATCTCTTTGCTAAGTAGCTTCTCTCTCACATAGTGGTAATGAACCTCTATGTGTTTGGTTCTGGCATGATAAATTGGATTTGCTGCAAGGTGAAGAGAGCTAGTGTTATCTCCAAAAATGATTGGTGGCCTTGTATATAGGCCTAACTCTGTATATAGAAGCTTCAACCAGATAGCTTCTTGAGTTGCATTGGCAAGCCCTCTATACTCTGCTTCAGTGGATGACAAAGCCACTGTAGGTTGCTTCTTGGCTGACCAAGAAGTAGGCTTATCTCCTGCAAAACAAATATATCCAGATGTGCTCCTCCTATCATCCTTGCATCCTGCCCAATCTGCATCTGAGTAAACTTTAATGTCAATATCTGATGTATAAGGAAAATACAAACCATGACTTTGTGTTCCCTTCAGATACTTCAAGATCTTCTTTGCTGCCTCTAGGTGAGGTACCCTTGGTTTGTGCATGAATTGACTAAGCACACTAACTCCATATGCTATGTCAATTCTTGTCAAGGTAGCATAGTTCAAACTACCTACCATACTTTGGTATCCTGTAATGTCTTTGATTTCTTCTCCTTCATGAGCACTTAGCTTTAGATTGACCTCCATTGGAGTAGTAGATACCTTAGCATCCTGCAAGCCAAACTTCTTGACCATATCCTGCACATACTTCTTTTGAGTGATGTAAATACCTGTATCTGTATAGATCAATTCAAGACCTAGGAAATACTTTAATAATCCAAGATCACTAATCTTGAATTCTTTCATCATCTGTCCTTTGATGTGTCTAATCCCATTGACATCATTGCCTGTAATTATAATGTCATCAACATATACACACAAATATATTACCTCTGTACTACTTCTCTTTATGAATAGAGAAGTGTCTGCTTTGCTCATCACAAATCCTTGGTCTAGGAGGTAAGTTGTCAATCTATAATTCCATGCTCTAGGTGCCTGCTTTAAACCATACAGAGCCTTCTTCAATTTACAAACATAATGTACCTTTTTTGGATCTTCATAGCCAGGTGGTTGTGACATGTAGACTTCTTCAGATATCCATCCATTCAAGAATGCATTCTTCACATCCAATTGGTACATGTTCCAATTCTTGGATGCAGCTACACTCACCATAACTCTGATAATTGGCATCTTGGCCACAGGAGAAAATGTCTCCTCATAATCAATGCCTTGGGTTTGTGCAAAACCCTTGGCTACCAACCTAGCTTTGTACCTGTTTATTGTTCCATCTGAATTCTTCTTTAGTTTGTAGATCCATCTGGATCCTATCACCTTCATAGAGTCCTTCTTGGGTACCAAGTCCCAAGTATCACTTTCCTTGAGAGCTTCTATCTCTTCATCCATGGCTTCTCTCCATTTTGGTTTGGTAATTGCTTCTTCATAGGTACCTGGTTCTTCATTCAACAAGTCTTTTGCAAGATATACAGAATGTTTAGTTACAAGTGATGTGTCATACCCAAATCTGATAGGCTTCTTCTTTTCTCTTTGAGATCTCCTCATTGCTTGAGTTGAAGTTTCTGGCTTATCTTCTAATTGCTTCATCTTCATCTTTCCTTTGGACTTCCAAGCCTTGAACTCTTCAAGGTTTATTGTATCATCATCATCTGAGCTTGAATCTTCTTGCTGAGTTGGTTCTTCCTTAGTGAGCTTTGGAAAATCTTCTTCCATGTCATAGGGTAGACTCACTTTCCTGCATTCATTCTCATACCATGAGTCATTCTCATCAAATATGACATCTCTGCTTATCTTGAACCCTTTGTTTGTTGGGTTGTAGAATCTGTATCCCTTTTGGTTCAAATCATAACCAATGAAGATGCATTTTTCAGCTTTAGGGTCTAGCTTTCCCCTTACCTGTGAGGGAATATGCACATATGCCACACAACCAAAGATTTTGCAATGATCCAGAGAAGGTCTCTTGGGCCATGCCAAGCTTCATATGGTGTCATGCCATCAAGTGATTTGGATGGCATCCTATTGATGAGATAAGTGGCAGTGGATACACTCTCTGCCCAAAGATAATTTGGCAACCTTTTTTCATTAAGCATAGACCTAGCTGTTTCCACAATGAGTCTATTCCTTCTTTCAGCTACCCCATTTTGTTCAGGTGAGTACCTTGTAGTAATCTCCCTTTTGATGCCTCTTTCCTGCAAGAAATCTTCAAACTCATTGGAGAAGTACTCTCCTCCACCATCTGACCTTAGCCTCTTCAAGCTTCTTCCTGTTTGATTTTCAACAAGTGCAAGATACCTCTTGAAACAATTAAACACTTCATCTTTATGCTTCATAAAGTATAAAATGGTCCACCTGCTATAGTCATCAATGAAGGACACATAATACCTTGAACCAGAAATGGAAGGATCCTTGCTAGGTCCCCAAACCTCTGTGTGTACCAAATCTAGGTAGTCTTCATGCATGAAACCTTTCCTTGAATAGGGTAACCTGTGAGACTTACCAAATTGACATGATCCACACTTGTAAATCATGTGTTGCTTGGACACATTAGGTATCCCAAGCACACATTGATCCCTGCACATTTGCTTTAGAGTTCTTTCTCCTATGTGCCCTAATCTCTTGTGCCATATTTCTAACTCTGAAAGTGTCTGATCCTTGTAATTATACAAAGCAATGTTTTTTGTATCTTCTAGCTCAAATGTAAATAATCTACCTGATTTCTCCCCTTTGGCTATCCTTCTGAATCCATGTCTTGGGTCCTCCACATATGCTCCATGTTGTGTAAATCTGACCTGCAAACCTTTCTCCACAATCTGACCAACACTCATTAGATTCTTGGTGATGGTTGGTACATAGAGTACCCTGCTCAATAGGTTTTGGTTACCATCACATGTCTTCACATTACCAATCTTAACAACAGAATGTTTAGTGTCATCACCTGTTTGTACCTGATGTTTGCCCTTGGGCTCTTCCAAATCAGAAAGTAGTGCCACATTTCCAGCTACATGGTTAGAACATCCTGAATCAATATAAAATAAATGATCATCATTTGTACCTATCTTGGAGGTCATATTCATGATCAATAGGGAGTCATCTTGCTCCTTTGTGTAGTTGTTGTAGTCTCTTCTATTTCTGAATCCACCTTGGTAATTACCATTGTGGTTGTTGTTGTAGTTGTTGTTGTATGAATTGTTGTATCCATTGTAGCTTTGGTGTTGATTGAATCTGCCTCTCCCTTGAGAGTATCCACCTCTTGAGTAGCCTCTTCCTCTCTGATTCTTGTAATTCTTGTAGCATTCATCTGTGGTATGATTAGACAATCCACAAATGTTGCATGGTGATGAGTTGTAGGGTCTCCCCCTACCTGACTTACCTCCTCTGCCTCTTCCTCTAGATGACCTACCTCTCCCTGCATAATTAGCTTGAGAGGTAGAGCATTCTTCATCCTGTTTCTTCCCTTTACCTTTATCTTTAACTTTCTTATCAGTATAGAGAGCAGAGGGGTTGTTACCTTTTGATTGATCTCCAGTCTTTGTAAACTTTGCTTCATGTGTAAAAAGTTGGCCCATGAGTGTTGTGAGATCAGGGGTATGCATGTCCATATAGAGGTCCATTGCAGTGGTGAAACTTTCCCACTTATCATCTGCCTTGAGTCCATTTGTTACTTGCCTGACTATTTGCTCCTCTTCAATCTCCTCTCCAATGCTTGCTAATTGGTCTGCCACATCTTTGATCTTTGTCACATACTCTGAGACTGATTGCTTGGGCTGCTTCCTAAGGGTTGTGAACTCAATCCACAATTGATTCTTCCTAGCCCTTGTGTTGGAAGAAAAGTAGTTTGACAAGGTTTCCCAAGTCTCTTGGGAAGTCTTACAGTTCCTTACATGTGGTAAAAGAAAGTCAGATATAGAGTTTAAGAGATAAGACCTTGCCAAAGCATCCTTTGCACACCATTGGTTGAGCCTCTCATGTTCATCCTTTGTAGGTAGTCCTCTAGTCTTGAATGAGGGCAACTCCTCATCTCCTGATATGTATCCAAATAAGCTTCTCCCTTGTAGATAGGTCTTCATTCTCAATGACCAAGCCTGATAATTGTTTCTGTCCAATTTGTCAATGAATGAAGGGAAACCATCACCCATGATTACCTTATTTGCTCTGATACCACTGTTGGGAATGATGGTTGGATGCACTCAAGAAATGAGTTGATGCTGCAAAACCTGCTTCACACCTGCCCTCCTTTGATTCCAGAAATGCTTAGTAGACTCCTTGAGCTTTCAAACGGTACCAAGAAACCATATATGTACTTTGCAAATGAGTTGAGTAATGATTAGATCAAAACAGACAAGTTTGTGGAACACTTGGTTCAAAAACTTTCTATTTTGGTCTTGATACCTGCTCAGTTTTTTACTCAGTATGACCAGCACACTTACAATTGATCTAATTCCTTTTGGACATATTAAATTAGCTTAGCAAGCTACCATTTGCAAGTGGAATGAGATAAAATGATAGACAACTCACTGAGAAATCAATTTAGCAAACTTATGTGTACTCCCCACTTTTTAGGAAATCTGCAGACAGAGACCAGTGTGCACTTCGAAGCGGATTTCTCCCAAATGGCTGAATAAAAACTTCTGAGATTTTTTATGCTTGTAGAAGACCTTGAGCTGGTTCCAATGAGCTATAGATCTCTTGATTTGGTTCAGTAGATCCTGAGATATGCTCCTTTGAAGTTGACAGACTTGGAGAAGATAACACAGAGAATCAGAAATGATGAATATGTATATATCTATTGATTGATAAGATTGTACAAGCTCAATAGCATGACAAGCACAGCTAATTGAGGTGTGGTGGTGTAGGCTATGGAGTAGCACTAACACACACTCAGTTACAATGACAATATGCCTCGGGGAGTGAGCTGAAGTGACAGGACTAACCGCGAGTTTTTTCTTCTTCATTTTATATGAGTTGAGAGAACATTTGAATTTCAAATTCAAACTAAGGCTCCCTAGAATCTCTCCACTAAAAGTAGGGAGATATTCTCTCCACTAAACTATTCTCTTTTTCACGACTTAATCAGGTAGGTGTGATTACAAACTATTCCAAGTCACAATGACTTTTACAAATGAGTAAAATGGTAATAACATATAGGAATAGGTTCCTATGGTTCTTTCTTCATGTAGAGACTTTCTTCAAGGGTTCCAAGCCCATCTTCCAAAGTTCCAAAGTTCCAAGCCAATGTGTGTAGGCTTGTCTTGCACCAACAATAAGGAAAATCCTTATGTCTGCAAATGAGTGAGTTGGCAAGAAACAAACGTGCCATCACTCTCGGTATATAAATCTAGTAAAGCTCAATGAAGTATCCCTGACATATACTGACATGACCACTATACATGTCATAGAAATGAAAAAGTGATATGTGTAACCTTGGATCATCACATGTTGAGCTTGATATCTCAACACTCCCACTCAAGCTCAACGTCGTGTCTTGTAATCCAAGCATCTTTCAAAAATTCTTGAGCTTCTCAACTCCAAGTGTATTAGTGAAAATATTAGCAATCTGCTCATCTTCCCTCACATAAACAAGGTCAATATCACCTGCTAATACCTTTTACCTGATGAAATGATAGTGCACTTTGATATGCTTTGTTCTTGCATGAAAAATAGGGTTCTATGCTAACTGTATGCTGCTAAGATTATCACAATAGATGATGATAGATGTTTGCACTTCCACACCTAAATTTGCAAGTAGCATCTCTAAAAAAGTTGCTTCACATGCTGCCATTGCAACACCTCTATACTCAACCTCTGTACTTGACAAAGCAACAATGGGTTGCTTCTTGCTGCTCCATGTAATTGTTGCACTTCCAAGTGAGAATAGAAAGGGACTAGTAGATCTTCTATCTGGAACACTATTAGCCCAATCTCTATCAGTGTATCCATGAACCTGCAAATCTACACCAACTTCATAAAACAATGCATAATCCAAAGTAGCACTATATAACATAGAGTGCACCTCAGAGCATTTGAATGTGGCTTCCTAGGAACCTACATAAATTGACTTTCAAGTCTGATACTGTAGCTTAGATCAGGCCTTGTAATTGTGAGATGTATCAAACTTCCCACAATTGTCCTATACAAATTAGCATTTTCTAGTGCTTCACCTGATGTAGTATCCAAATTCAAATTATGATCTAATGGCATACAAATTGGCTTAGAATCACCCACACCATACTTTTGGAGCATACTCAAAGCATATTGCCTTTGTGACATCCATATACGTATTTCTGTATGTTTAAACTCAATGCCCAAGAAATAGTACAACACACCAAGACATTTCATGTCAAATTCCTTCATAAGGAGTTCCTTTACCACTTTAATGATTTCTCCATTAGCACCACCTATAATCAATTCATGAACATAAATAGCAACAATCATGATGCCATCATTGCCCTTCCTTGCATATAATGAATGATCTGCATCACACTTAGAAAATCAAATGGTGGTTAGGTAGTCAGCAATCCTTGCATGCCAATATCGCTTGAAATTCTGGATCTAGAATATTTGAGTATTGCCAAATAGGACGCAAGTTAGAATTTTGCAAACTGACTTGGTTTTTTGTGGGACCTATCTTGTGAGCTCAAAATGAAGGTTGAGATGGCTCCAAAATAGACGCCTTCTACATTTATGCCAATTCTTGTAGCAATATGAGGTCGTTTGTGAATTGCACCTTCTCCACACCTTCTTGTGTACTCTTCACTGTCGGCCTTCTCCACGAGCTCTCTACAGCAACACTGGCTCTGATACCATGTCACGAGGAAGGAGATAAGGAAGAGAGCTCACTCATACACTCTCACACTCAAAGAGGAGCACACACATAGATTGAGGCAAGGAATAATCATCTTCTTAGTCTATTAGATAAAAGGAATATACAAGAAGGACTTAAAACAACAATACAACTAGTGCAATATATAAAGATTAGTACATAAGGGAAATCCTTATGTCTGCGAATGAGTGAGCTGGAAAGAAAAAAATGTGTCATCACTCTTGATAGATAAATCTAGTAAAGCTCAATGAAGTATCCCTGACATATACCGGTGTGACCACTATACATGTGAGGGAAATAAAAAAGTGATGCATGTCATCCTCGATCATCACATGTTGATCTTGATATCTCAACATGAGAGGCCCTAGTTGAGGCATGCTAGTGTTCTACACGATTGGGGTAAGGATACAATGTGGGTAAAGCATGAAGGAAAGGAGTTCAAACAAATCCATCTAGAATAAGGACCATGAAACCACGAGAAAACTAGCATATGATGCAAATAGTTGGAATTTGTATGGATCATGACACAATGGAAAGTCTAGATATTGAGGAGGAAGAGGACATTTTTTCTTGGCTAGAAGCAGGTAAATCATTTCCATACTGTGGATTTTTTCTAGATGAGACAAGCATAGAGGATCATGAAGAAAAAGAGGAGACCATACAAGTGGCTAGATTGGGTGGGCTTGTGATAGGTTATAGAAGAGGGAAGAGAACACCTCTTAAGTGCAACATAGATGAAGCTTATTCAAATGTTGGGAAGGAAACTATCCCCAAGGTAAAGCAATCTAGTGAAGAAGCTTCATTTTTTGATTTATGAGATCCCTATAGGGTGGATGCAAGAAAAGGAAGAACAAATTGATTCTCTTGCATTTAAAAGTAGGTCAATGTGGAAAAAGTGATGGAAGATTCCAAGGATGAAGAAGAGCCTCCAAACACATTGATGGATGAAAACCTAGTCAAAGAAATTGAGCTAGCCAACAAGGATAATTCTTGTTCCTATATTGGTGGCCACATTGGAACTATCCTGAGTTTCTTTCAAAGGTAACTTCTTTTATAAAAATTTATGATGATGTATTTGCATGGCATTACAAGGATTTGGAAGGATGGATCCAACTAGATATCCATCCATCTTGAGGATCGAGATAAGACAACCTTCATCATACCATTGGGAACTTATGTTTACATGAAAATGCCTTTCGAACTCACAAATTTTCCAAAAACTTTCAATAGAGCTTTGAATCTTATCTTTGGACCCTTGTTTTTGGACGCCCTTTGAATCTTCATGGATGATTTTTACTCCTTAGGTACTTGTACTAGTACTCCCATAGAATGCTTAGAGGATCATGTGGCCCAATTGTGATATGTCTTCAATGGATGTAGGGAAACCAAGTCGAAGTTGAATCCAAACAAGTGTCACTTTCCATAGACAAAGGATACACTTCTTGGACATGTAATGTTTTTCAAAGGTGTGGCCCTTGACCCAGATAAACTTATAGATATATTAAACCTACCGAAGCCTAGGACACCAAAAGATATATAAAGCTTTTTTCTTCATGTTGAGTACCATAGAGGCTTTATTAAAATGTATGTTGACATAGCTCGCCCACTAGCAAGGCTTGCAAGTAAGGATGTCACGTTCAAGTGGCATGAAGAAGAGGAAAATGCTTATCACATTCTAAGATCCAAGCTTGTGACAGCACCAATCTTTTCACTCATGATTGGTCTAAAGATTTTCATGTCCATGTGGATGTCCATGCCCATGTAGTGGTGAAAGTTCTCACACATCATAGTGAGGAGCACAAATTGGGCAAGCCTTGGAAATGGTGTCTTCACATAGTGAGGAAACCTTGGAAATGGTGTGTTCACTACAAAAATTCCATCATTACCTATTAGCAGTGAAATTTATCATTATTATCAACCACCACATCAAGGTATTTATCAAATAAGCCATAAGTAACAAGTAGGGTCTAGAGGTGGCTCCTATTATTACCTGATGTTGATCTATTTATAGTAAGTGGTCAAGGGTGGTACGATGATATCAAGGAGTTTCTAAAGACACGGAAGTATTTGGATAAAGTGAACTCTATGCAAAGAAAGAGGTTTCTCATAAAAATCAGGCCTTATAGCTTTATCGAGGGACAACTATACAGATATGGCAAAGATAATTCACTTAGGAAGTGCATGGGAAGAGACAAGACACGTTCTCCAAAGTGCACATGAAGGACTAGGTGGTGGGCACCTCCCTAGCCAAATTATAAGGCAAAATATCCTAGATGTTGGCTTATGGTAGGCAAACTTGTTCAAAGATGCAAAAGAGAGAGCTAAGGTATGTGATGCCTATCATGGAAACCCTTTGAGAACTGGAGGTTAGATTTTATAAATCCTATTTATACTATTTCTTTTTTGAGATAGGATAAGTACTTGGTTGTCACAAACTATGCAACAAAGTGGGTTATGCTATTGCTTCTCCAAATTGCATAGCCCAAATAGTTGTTGATTTCTTGTAAAACAACATCTTCTGTAGGTATGGTTGTCTAGTGGAAATCTGCACCGATCAAGGAACACACTTTGTTAACAAGGTTTTGTATGAAGTTTTCAATAAGTATGATTCTACATTGCACTTCTTATGCATATTATCCAAGGGCTACTAGACAATCATATTCCACCAACAAAGTATTGATAGCTCTCCTCATGAAAGAATGTATGCTAAGGCCACTACCTAGGGTACTGCATATTCAGGCATATTGTGGGCCTATAGGCTGGCATGTGAGGATACCATGGATTACTCCCCCTTCCAAATAGTATATGGAGTAATTCTTGTCGAGCCCTTTGAGTTTCTACATGGATCTCCTTGAACAAAATCTTTTCAGGTAACAAAGGACCTTGGAATCTCTACTCGACTTTCATCACTCAACAAATTCGAGGAGGTTCATTTAGATAAAGCAAAAACAATTGCAGGAGACACAAGACAAAATAATTGAAGTTCATGATAATTTTTTTTTGCAGAATAAATTACAGGTTGGTATGCTTGTTCTTTTACACATACCTTAATTACACACGCAATTGCGAGGAAAATGGATTCCTCATTGGGAAGCTCCATACAAAATTAGAGAAATGCTCTAGTGGGTGCAGTGCACCTAGAAAATCTATTTGGTGAGGCACTCTCATTTGTCAAAATTACAAGGTTCAAGGCCTATCATCATCAAAATAATTCAAGCTCTTTTGGTCCCCTTGCATTTTGTGCAATCTGGCCTAGTTGTACATAGCCCTCCTGTTTCTCTTTTTCATTAAATTTTTCCATTATCAACTCATATTATGCATTTCTTTTAGTTCTTTATTGTAATTTTGATGCCATTCAATAGCCTAAGTCATTAAATATTGCTGAAAATTTTCAAGATTTCTTGGTAACTCTTTAGAATTTCTTAAAATATTTTTTTTTTGGATTTTTTTTCCTTTTCTACTATACTTTTTCTTGAGAATTTAGAATAAAAAATGGAATTTCCCTAGTGTTTTGAGTGGAAAATGTGTCTTTAGGATGTGCTCTTGTTTTGTTATTTTGGTTTTTTTTTTTCATTTTTAAAAATTTATTTTCTTATTTTTCTTATATTTTAAGTATTAAAAAAAGGGTGGATCTCCATCATCTTTAGTTTTTTTGGAAGATACAAAGGAAACAAGGCCTTCCTTATACTTGGCACCTCCATCTCTCTCTCTCTCTCTCTCTCTCTCTCTCTCTCTCCCCTCCCTCGCCTCCACCCCCCCTCGCCTACCCCTCCTCCCCAAATGCTCACAAATGGGGGGCCCAAGGCATGCACAAGAGAAAATATATATGAAAGCAAGTCATTTGCCAAAATAAAGTGTTGGAATTACTTTCAAAAGATTGCTTACAAAGAATGAAAAAGAGGGCTTGATAAGGGGCAATGGCATCCATGTGCTCTACTAACCTTTATAGTTGTGTACAATTCCATGCAGCACGGTAAACCTTGCAGGCACCAAAATAGTCTGTATACAAATACAGGGGTTGTGACGCCCCCACCTTGCCTTGATGTGCTCTATTCCTCCCCCCTCCCCCCTCCTCCCCTCCCCCCGCCTCTATGCACTCTAGCCCCTCTCCCCCATAATCTACTATAGTATAAAATTTTATCCTATGATTTTTAATTTTTTTTTAAATTTTAAATGTTCATGGCTCTAGATTGTGTTTTGGATGGTTGTTTTTTCTTAGTATGGAGTTAATTTCATGTTTTTCGACATGTCTAGATTCATTTCCATCATTATTTTCCCCAAAATCCCAGTTTTCTTTCCTTATTTTCATCAAAGCCTCTCTCTTTTGTCCACATTGTACATGTGATTTTTCACTTGCACATGTTCCATATGGTCTATTAGCTCTTTATTTCCTAACATATTTCACAATTTTCACATGCATCCCATGTATCTTCTCTTTTCCTTCTTTTTTCCTTCCTTTGACCTCTCCATCAACCCCCCTCTAATCCTCCCAACCCCCTTCCTCACTCTATCTTACCCCTCTTCTTGGTAGCATGCCCACCCTTTCCCCTCCCCTCTTCCTCTTTCTCTATGATTGCCCTTGTCATATATATTCAAACATCTTGGCTATTTGGGATAGTAAGCTCCCACTTTTGGCATCGATCAATTTTTGAAGCTCCTTTGCAGAGATTCCCTTCACTTCTCAGGAAGAATTGCTCAAATGTTGTTTCCAATGTCTTACAGTGGACTTGTGGATTTTCTTTTGAAGCAGGATGATGACCACACAAAGAGATGAGTCTCTTTTTCCTCCCAACCATATGCCTCCATATATAGTAGTGTTCACGCCATTTGAGCTCTCTATTCAAAGGTTCTAACTATCATTTGCATTAGAAGTGTCTGCTTAATATTACAAGAAAAGAATTTGAAAAAAAAATAAAGCTATCTTGTTCATCTTGCATAACTTATGATGGTAGGGAGTCCTTACATGGATTTATACCTATTCTGTATTGATTACTCACATTTTTAGGTTTGAAGGTCTTGACAATTAGAGTAGCTTGGGAATGGTCTTTTGTGTGATTAACCCACTAATGAGGATTCCACCTAAACTTGGCCACAATTTATTTTGATTTGTATGCTTGGGAAATTAACAAATGTTTATTGTATGCTTGGCCACTACGCTTCCACTTTCATATGCTGCATTGAGATTACGATTGACTCATTTGGTTGTCCATATCACTCTTGTACTCGTATGTTCATATGAAAATACGTAGGCCAATGCACACTCATTAGAGGCACTAAAAGAGCAACATTTATCTCATGTTTTTCAATGAAACATGTCACACCTACACTTGTTTGATAACACCAAATGATAGATTATGGTTGTCACTCTAGCACAATGGCAAGTACCGATGTGAGGAGATCCACCTCATAATTGTCAATCCGTGGAGACGTGAGGACTAGTATGATGATTGTGAGCAAGTGAAGGCACAAGTGTGTGAGTGAGAAGCACAAAAGCATGCACACACATACACACACATGCACACAAGCCAAGACACAGAGTGGAATAATGGAATCTTCTATTAACAAGCTCCAAGAAAGTATATAAAACTCAAAAGTAGCTTCAATCTCCTAGCTAACCCCCAAAAATGGGCTCTCTAGCTCTTTTTATAGTTTTTGATTAGGTTATGGCCCTATCCACACCTAGTGTCTGGCCTAGTTAAAAATTAGGTTCCTAGGCTATTTTGGAGGCTGAAATGAGCTCTAAAAATTATGAAAATTGTTATATAGATACTTCTAATACTCCTCAAGCTCAAGGACTCCTTGACTTGCACAAAATGGAGTAGAATTAATGGAAAATGATATTTACAATGGTCTAAAGTGACTAAAATCATTGCTTGGGAAATATTTCTCCATGAAAATTTATGTGGCCTACTTGTCGAATCTGCATTGAATGCTTTGCCTGCTTAATCTTGCTTGGCTCTCCCTTTGTTTTGACTCCCTTCGGTGGCTTCCCTATCTCATAAGGCCTTGGCTACCCTAGCTGCTACCAATACCCCCTCTCTCATGTCTGTCGTCCCTGATAGACCCTTGTTATTGGGAGTGCTTGAGATAATATTCAAAGACATTGGTGGCAAGGTGATGTTCTTGTATGCATAGGCCTCCTGCCAAGTCTGTCATCATTTGATCCTAATCAATTGGACTTGGAATGTCTGGATGTGGCAAGCATAATTGATCTGCATGTATGGCTTGTTCCACCACAAAGAGATGTAATAAATGTGTTGGTTTGGGAAAGAAAATTTCAAAATGATATTCTGGGAACCTGGTAGATAACATTTCTTCAAAAGCCTACTTGTAGCAAGCAGGTAGATATTTGATTCGCGCATGCCATGCATATATTGTGTTGATGGAGGGGGTTTGGCTCATGTCATATACCAAATCTCTATTGCCTTCAAAAAATCCAAGGGATGAAATGTATGGAGCTTGAATCTTTTGAAAGGTCTTGAATACTACCGTCATGAGCTCGGAGATCTTCATACACATTTGTGCGGCAATTTCTGGTACATTCTTTAAAAGTGTGTATCAATGACATATGGTGGAGATCATATAGGTTGGTTGGTGGCCCTCTCGGTGGAGCAAAGTATGGGTAATTAATCCAATCAAAGCACCCTTTGTTGTTGTAGACTTTGATGGCAAAAGCTTGCCAGGACCTACGATGGACCACGGGGTAGTAAGATGGGTTTATATTTAATATAGAATGGCATGCTTGACCATGTGCACATCATTTGAGGGTAGTCTGTGAATAGTTGCTCACACCAATTAGGTTGGAAAATAGAGCCTACTCGTGCCTCTTTTGGTAGATCATCGGGTTCAAACTGAGTAGAAAATGTTGGCTCTTTTCCTGCATGCCTTTTAATCCCTACATTATAATCAGCTAACAATACAAAATAATTCCTGTATTGCTTCTTGAATGTGGTGATGAGCCTTTGATGAGAGAGGTTCTGCAAATAGGAAGACTTACAGACAGTGTCTTCCAGATTGGAGAGCGACTTGATTTGTAGAGCTACTCAATCATCATGGGTTTGTCCGATTTTCTCTACTCTCTTGAGCCAATCTAGGACTTCTATCTCGAAGGTGTCTCGGCCCTTAGCTGTGACACACCCACCTGGTACTAGCATCGCCATTTTCACCACTATTTCAAGTTCTGGTTCTTCAATTGGAGAGGGTGGCCATTCATAAGGTAGTAGGTGCGCTTGGAGTTATGCCACCTATTTCCTTAAGGCTTCTAGTTCCTTTGTAGGCTAAGGGAGAATGGCTGTCTGTGGTTGATATGTGTTGACATTGACTAGCTGCTTCTTTAGGTTGGCACATTTTTATTCCAATTTTTCATAAGACTCTAAAAAGTTTGCATGTTCCTCTAATAATATTCTTATATCTTCTGAGGGAACATCGTGATACTTTGTAGGACTAATCTTGGTTCCTGAGGTCCCTTCCATAGCACCTTCAAGATTGTCTTGGTTTTGCTATTGAGTCACTTGTTCTCTTCCAAGGTTGTAGATATGTACTTCCAGAGAAGCCCTAGATTTCTTCATAGTTTGGCATTAGCGAGAGTTTGCATCTGGACTAGGTTCTCCAATTCTTTGACCTCTTGAGCATCCACATTTGACATTTTGGACTCCATTTCTATGTGAGCCTGTTGTAAGGTGGTGTATTCTGCTAGGAGTGTTTGGTTTTTGGCCTCCAAGGCAGTGACTCTTGCTTGTAGTGTCTGCATCTCTGCCTAGAAGGTAGCATTTCGCTCTTCCAATCCTTAGTACTCTTGTTGTAGTTGATATGCACACTGAATGATTGTATTGAAAGTATTATTTACAAAACAAGATGCAAGGGGAACGGTGTGGAGTGCAGAGGAAATGGGAATGGGGATGGGAATGGTGGATGTAGTGTCTAATAGAGAGGTGGGTGTAGGTGAAGTTGGTGGTAGGGGAATGGGGGATTGTGGAAAGGTGGGGGGAGGGGGAGGTGCTATGGGTGGTGAAATGTCCATGGGGTTGGACAATGCGATGCATGCAAGAGCTACCATGTATGTGGGTATGGTAGGTGAAGTGAGTGTGGTGTCTATGTATAGTGACGTGATTATGCGTGTTTGTGAACCTAGCATCTGAGGAACAGGAGCTCCATGAATGATATGTAATGAGGTGGGGGGATTGTGGTAAGAGAGGGAGGAGATGGGGGTTGCTAGGGTGAAATTGGGGATGTTTGTACAAAAGTTTCTGCAGTAAGTTTGATGGTGGTGGTTGGGGTGGTTGTTGGTTCTATGGTTGCCTTTGGTTCGGATACCTGTATTTGTATGTTCTTGCTTGTCCTTTGTAGTGTGCCGACTCTATGTTTGTCATACCAGACTAGCTGGTAGATTGTTGTATGGATGGCTTCCTAGACTCCCAATGATTTTGACATTAATTTGAGGGTGGTGATGAAATGCTGGTCCATGCCTTCTTTTGCTAGCACCTGTTCGATCACGGCTTGCCCTGATGCGAATGAAAGTTTGTGCTTTTCTTACACTACTTTGATCATTTCGTATAGCCTTTGCAATTGGGTTGTGTATGCAAGAGTACCTATCAGTTCTGGTACCTCATGTTGCTCATCTTGATGTATTTCTTCATGCCCCTCCTTGCCTTCTTTAGATTCTTCATCTTCCTCGTCATCTTCATCCACATCAATAGTGGTAATGGGTACTTGTGATGTTATTGCTTGCGGTTGAGCACCTTCCACTTGTTGTTCTTCTTCCCCCTTAAGAATATTCACTTCTTTTAAAATCTGCTCAAAATCCTCAGCATTGAGCTCTTCTAAATGTACTTCGCTAGGGAATTCAAGATCTGTGGTAATGGGTGGAAATATCAAGTTGGGGCCTTCAATGTTGCATTAGAGGAGGCATAGTGTAAAAGGGCATACGTGATGGGGTGGGGGAGTGACGTCGAGGGTTAATGTGGCTCTGCGGGGTTGAGCACACAGTACTTGTAATGCTCCTCTCATCCTCTTGGAAGGGGGTCTAGTTGTTGTTTGGCCTTTGAACTACTGCACTCTATTCCACATCAGGCCTCTTTGGATTAGAATGTTGTAAGCTAAACATCTATAAATTATCCTAGTCAATGCACAACACCCATACAAAACTCACTTATGCGGCCATTGATTGTGTGCCAAGTGTATCTGATCAATGATCCAATGAGGAAAATTAAATGATAACTTTTGATTCTTTGCAAGATACAAGTTGAACCATATCTTCTTGGGTGGCATAGTGAATCTATCTTGGGTAGGGAAGGCAAAGTGTTGCATGCACATCCTCAACTGAACTGCAATGTTTGGCATCATGGCCACCATGTCCTTAAGCTTGGTAAGGTTTTGATTCTTCATGTTGTTTGGTATGAGAACCTCCTTTCCTATGGATATGTGCATTCCTCGCATATCCAAAGCCTCCCACACTAAGTTATTAGTTAACTTAGACCTCTTCAACTCATTTCCCCTATTAGAGATGGGAGTACAAAAGTGCTTGATGCTTGGGGATGCTTGCTAGGATTTAGGGCATTTGGGGACGCTTGGGGATTATTGCTAAGAATAACATCTCATAAAATCAGGTTTTGGAAGCTGAGCACTGAAATATGCACCAGTCCTGCTTTCTGCCACACTAGGTGTAGTGCTTTTGCATTCTATAACTTCTCAAATTTGCATGTAAAGAGATGGCACTTGCCTTGCTTTCCATTGAATTCCAACTCTAACTCCCAGAGGTATGATCCTTCTCCCAAAGGTCCTACAACTTTGCTAAACCAATGGGAAGCTTTGCCAACATGCATGGTAAGGTGCACATGGCCATGTGATATTTTGGAGCTTCATAATCATTTGACCTAGGCTGATCTCTACCTGTCTTCTCAATTTCATTCATCGGATGCATTCTAAGGCTTCTGCCTGCACTTCTTCTCAGACTCTTTTCTCCTCTTCCTTATGTTTCTTGGCAGTGCTGAGTTAGTTTAGCATTTCCTTAGTGAGGGGTTCTTGATATAATTTGACTCAGCATCCACTAGTGTAGCTAGGGAGGATGTCACCTTCTACGGTGGCTAATTGGATAGCTCCACTTGTTGATATTTTGTTGATTATCAGGGGTCCATATCCACGCTTCTCCAACTTCCGTGCATGTTGCTTCAGGGTATACACCAAAACTAAGTCTCCCACTTTCAAGCCTTTATCCTTCACATGAGCATCTAAGTATGCCTTTTGTCTTTTCTTAGCTTCATAAATCCATGTTTCTGCTCTCAATCTTGTTTCACATAAGCGTTCTAAATCAAAGATTCTAGATGAGAGATCATGGTCGGTTCATTGATGCTCTTGTGCTACTCTCAGTGTGGGTATCTGGAAATCTAAAGGTAGCACTGCATTTTAGCCAAATGCCATCTGAAAGGGTGTGTCTTGGAGTACCATTTTATAGGCAACTCAATATGCCCAAACAATAGGCTACCCGTTTGTCCCAATTAGAGTGCTTATTATTCACCAACTTGGTCAACACATTACATAGATCTTATTTGTGCTCTTAGTCTGTCTATTAGCTTATGGGTGATATGGAGCCTACTTCTTGTGAACCACCATATGTGAAGTGTTGGCCACCAAAGACCTGCAAATAGGATTTCCTTGATCACACAGTCTGGCCCAAAATGTCCGCCTACCACTCCTTGGTGAGCAGTCTCTAAGATCTTAAGATATTCACTTTCATGAACACACAGTCTTAGGTAACCATCTTTACCACGCGTGTATAAATTATTTCCAATGAGTGAGTAATCTTGTGCCTCTTGTTCTAAGCTCCATTGTCTAGATAATGTCATCTCTTGAGGGAATGTTTTCATCCTCAGGAAGCTTACCAAAGGCACACTCCAATCTAGTATTAAAGACACTTGATATAGAGTGGCATGTTCTATGGGTGGCTTAGTATTGTAGATTGGGCATTCCTTACACATCCTATGGACATCTGGTTCCATTGTTGGCCAATATACCCCCTAACCTTTGCAACATCTGTAAAGTTTGATGTTTGGAGTGATGTTGCTAGGGGTTCTCGTTTACACATCCTTATCATGACTCTCCTATCTTCTATCTCATACTTCTTGAAATTTTTAGGAGTCTCAAACAAAGATTCTTCCTAGTCTGGTGAGGCTTCCTTGGGAGTGGGATTGGCTAGGACTGATCATATCCTAGGTGATGTGTGAGAGGGTGCTTGAGAGGCGAGTTCAACTATCTTGGCCTTTTTTTCTCTTAGGCTTTCCTCGAGCTCACTCATCTTCCTCGACCATTGTCTTTTCATTCTCTCTCAGCTATCTTTCCGTGCTCTTGTCCTTTTCTTTGTTAGATGCTCAATCTCACTAACTTCGAAACTCTTTTCCTGACCTCAGCCTTGGTTTTGTTGTAATTCTTGAGTTCTCGTGACCACTTGCACTGGGAAAGTCGAGATCACACTTCCAATAGAATCTACTACTAACCCAATCACATTAATGGGAGTGATCTTTGGTGCATTGTGTGGGTTCTTTGGGCAGTCTCGTAAGAGGTGATCTTTCCCACAATCTTGATAGAAACCTTGAATTGTCAGTGATTGGGGTTGCATGGGTGCAGGTATAGGGCAATCATGAATGAAGTGATCACTGTGGCATTTGTAGCATGGTCCTCTAGGTGCTTGGGGTCTGATCTATCTAGGTTGGGGCCGAGAATTAGGATTTGCATACATGATATTAGCGTATTCTGGCTCCCCACTAGATTCACTAGGGTCTTTGTAATAGTATGTTTCATTATGATCAAGTGACTACATATAGTAAGCCAGTGGACAATCCATATGAGTTGAGTCAAAATTATGATCATTTGGGTCACTTTCAAAAAGCAGTGATGATACTGGCACTAAAGCTCTATTCAGATTTTCCTCAATGGCTGCATGCTTCACTGGGATCACATTGGCTAGAGGTGGAGGTTATTGGACCAACACTGGATGAGGCCTTTGTTGAGCCTAGTGTAAGAATTCCCACTTCATTAGTCTCGTCAAGTTTATACCTCCAAAAAGCCTCATTTGTCTCTCGATTTAGGAGCAAATCTATGCTCTTATTGTCCTAGGAGTGATTATTCTAGTCAGAACTGATTTGCCTCGAGGGATTCTTGGCTCTCTTCCTAAGTTCCATTACTCTATGTCACCTATTTTAGTTTCTAAGATTATATTGCCATTTTCATCTGTCCTATCTGTTTGGTTGGTGACCACATACATGGTCCCTTCTTTATCTATGTATGCATCATTTTTGAATTTGATGACTGGATGTTCTAGTCCAATGGGTTGATCCGAGTTTTTAATATGGACAACAGATCTTCTCAAACCATCCTTATAGATGTGAGCACCTAATCGGTTGGTCATAATGTATTCTAGTTGAGTCTTGTAAGGTCTTGGTTTTTCTAGGTACGCCAGTCTTGAGCTACCTATGGGTCTCTCCATGCTATACAATATGTGAGAATCACTCGTTTATGAACTTAGAGCATATTGGTAATCACTCAATTGTTGGGCCCAAGACCTAACAGTATGATTGATACTAGCTTCAGAGGATATGAGGCTTTGTCTATCCTGGCCTTGATATCTTCCTGACCCAAGGTTCATAAGCCTTGGTGGTTATCCCAATTTTTCAGAGTACAACCTTTTCCTTAGGCTGTCACTTTCCTGTCCAATGGTTTCCGTCATGAGGAACACTTAAGTTGTTCGCACTTGAAGTTTGATCGCTTGATTTATACACTTTCACCTTAGATTTTTCCACATAACTGAATTATTGATGCTTGCACTTGAGAAATTAGGGTTCTTGTACTTGATCATGCTTAACATTGCCCTAATTAATCAAAACCTCTATCCATACTTAGCCTAAGCTAGGAATTGATAGAGGGGTTGAGAATGATCCAACCTCAGGTTGCGTGTCCCTTGCTCACACTTGAGTGCTCAAGACAATCCTTCTCAAGCTTGCAGTACTCTCATGCTTTGGACACCCATCAATGCTCTCAATCAACTTGTAAAAGTCCCAAAGTTAGCTCAAGATTTAAATTCAATTGTCATAACAAACCATGTCCATTCATGTAATTCATAGACCCAATTTTACTTTGTTTTTATGAAAATTCCCTTAAAGATCCCTCAACTTTCTCACCCCTATGGAAGGTCAACTTCAAAATACCATATCTATAATGAGCTTTCCAATGGAGCTTTCCATTCTAGGGTTCAAAACACGGTTAAAACAGGCTAACACGCAAACATGATTTCTCAAATTATTTGTGTAGGGGTCTCAGAATGCTCAAACTGCTTGAATTTTATGCTCAAAATTGGCCAAATTTTGAAAATTAAAAAACCCTAAAAATTAATTGAATTTGCCTATCAATCACGATTTACAGGACTATCAATCGGGATGGATAGAGTTATCCATCATGGCCTGTCAATCGCGATGGATGGTGTCAACCATGATTGATAGTGTCAATCGTGATGGACAGGGATGTCCATTGTGATTGATGGTGTCGGTCGTGATTGATGGTGTCAATCACGATGGACTGATTTTTTTTGGGTTTTTTGCACGATTTTGTGTCAATCGTGGCCTATACATCATGATGGATTGGTTTCTTGACAAAATGGAGTGTCAACCATGATTTTTCACTCAGTCATGATGGACAAAGTTTTCCGTCACAATGGACACATGTCAATCACGATAGACAAGTAGTCCGTCGGGGGCTGTCAATCATGATTGATTGATTTTTCTAGACTTTTGTGTCACCTTGTGTCAATCGGGCCTCTATGCATCGTAATGGACTAGATTTTTGCTGAATGTAAGTGTCAATCATGATTTTTCAATCAATCATGATGGACAGAGGTGTTTGTCACAATGGATGCTACCAATCGCAATTGATGGGCTATCCATTAGGGTCTATCGATCATGATGGACACTGTCAATCGTGATTGATGGTGTCAATCATGATGGACAGAGTTCAACGCCTCAGGACCTGTGCAAACATTTTTTGTACCTACCGGAGTTGTTGCAGCTGCTCTAGACTATGAATGTGCACTTAGGTTTACCAAATACCTACTTTTTTGTCAATCGTGATTGACAGAGGTCAACGCCCCGAGACTTGTGCACACATTTTTTTGTACCTGTCGAAGTTGTTGCAGTTGTTGTGGATGCTTGTACTTGCAAGAACACTCAAGAAACACGAAAAACAACACAGATATGACCAAAAAATTGAAAATTAAGCAAAGATGGAGATGGAGATGGGAGATGGTGAGGATGATGATGGTGATGATGTAAGAAAGAGAAAATAAGGAAAAGTAAAGAAATTACATACAACTCCAATGTCACAACTCTGATGGAGAGTGTTAATCTCCAAAATAACAAGCTATTCCTTGATGTTAGACCACCTCTATATCAAGAATAACTTTAAAGTCCAACCAATTTTAGAAGACAAGTACCAAACTGTCAAGACTTTAGCTAACTGTGGAGAAAATCACTTCACAAGAAAGTCTACTGCACATTACTCACTCATTAACTAATCAATTGTGTAAAGATTCTGATGAAACTTTGTAGAATATGTCACCTAAAGTTTGCACACCTCCTCCAAGTTAAAACACTTCAAAAGCTTAAGTATATTATGAAAAATGATCCAAACAATCTACCTATGTCTGAAACTGCCTTCTTGTAGAGTCGACTTTGACGCCTGCAACTTCTAACACATAGTTCTCCCAAACTAGTACCCATTTAAGGAAATGCTTTTAGCCATAGATGGCTTACCTTCCAAATTAGATTTTGACTTCTCATTTGTGTAAAACTTTACACTGTGCACTGAGATCTGATCAATTCTTTGATCATGGAGATTGCACCTATTTCAGAAGACACTCAACACTTTCTCACATATAGATGTTCCTATACAAAATTCTCTCAGCCTGTTTGCAATTAGGCTCTTAAACTTTAACCATAGATAGATTAACTATGGATTTAGATGTCTACAAAAGGATTTCTGATATAATCAAACATAGAAGGAGAACTGGAGAAAAGGTTGATGTGCAATTCTCTGAACATTCTTTCTATTCAACTCATCATACATGTGACGGATGATACACACAATACTCATAATCTATTCTTCTCTATCTCATCTATATTTCATCTTATTTATCTAATACGACCATATACACGTGTATATATATATATATATATATATATATATATATATATATATATATATATATATATATATATATATATATATATATATATATATATATATATATATATATATATATATATATATATATATATATATATACATATGAGTATTGATTCGTCATTACTTCAAGTATTTTGAAGTATTTACAAAACTAATGTACATATGTTTATAGAACTTTTCTTCCTGAACCTTCACTTTACTTCATGAAGTTAGAATTCAATCTTTTCTTCATATCTTCATTTCTAAGCTTCATATAATCACCAATTGTTGATTATCTTGCTCCAACAGCTCCCCCTCAATCATCAATTGTGATTACCTGCATCTTCTTTATTCCTACCATATCTTTAAACCTCTGCAACTTTGGTCCATCCAAGCTCTTTGTCATCATATCTGCAAGTTGATCTTTTGTAGGAGTATGTGTAACTTCTATTTCTTTATCAACAACCTTCTCTCTCAAAAAATGATATTGAATCTCAATATGTTTAGTTCTAGCATGGAATACAGGATTTGCTGCCAAATATAAAGAACTCATATTGTCTCCACAAATGATAGGAGTACTCTGAACAATATCAAAACTCTTCATAAGAGTCTTTAACCATATTACTTCCTTTGCAGATTCTACCATGCCTTTGTATTCTGCTTCTATAGATGATAAAGCAACTCTATGTTGCTTCTTAGAGCACCATGAAATTAGCTTATCTCCCACATAACACAAGTATCCATGTGTTGATCTTCTATCATCAGAATTACCTGCCCAATCTGCATCACTGTATATTTTGACTCTTATATCTAAAGTAAATCCATAGTACAAACCTTCTTTAAGTGTGCCCTTGATGTACCTAAGTACTCTTTGTCCTGCAATCCAATGTTCCTTTCTAGGACAATGCATGAATTGAGATAGAACTCCAACTTCATATGATAAATCAGGCCTTGTTAATGTAGGATAAATCAAGATACCCACAAAACTCTGATAAAGCTTCATATCTTTGAATTCTTCTCCTCCATATCTACTCAATCTATGATTCACCTCCATTGGAGTTGGTGCTATCCTGCAATCTTCCATTTTAAATTTGGTTAGAAAATTTTTCAGATACCTTTCTTGAGTTACATATACTGCATGTTGAGTATATGAAATCTCCATTCCCAAAAAGAATGAAAAATTTCCCAAAATCACTGATTTTGAATTCTTTCTCCATCTGCTTCTTAATCATGTGTATACCTTTGTCATCTGTTCCTGTAAGTATTATGTCATCAACATAAATACAAACATAATTAAATCCATCCTCACTTGCTTTGACTAGCAAGCTACTATCTACCTTTGATGCTTGAAATCCAAGTTCCTTCAAGAACTTTACAAGCCTATAATTCCACGCCCTTAGGGCTTGCTTCAAAACATACAAAGCTCTCTTGAGCTTACACACATGATTTGGATACACTTGATCTTTGAAACCATCTAGTTGTTCCATGTAGACTTCATATGAAATATAACCATTCAAAAATGCATTCTTCACATCTAATTGAGACAATTTCCAACCTTTGCAAGCAGCAATTGCTATGAGAGTCCTTATGGTTGTCATCTTTGCAACAGGACTATAAGTTTCATCATAGTCCACACCATATGTCTGTGCATATCCCTTTACAACAAGTCTGGCTTTGTACCTAGATACACTTCCATCTGCAAACCTTTTTGTTTTATAGACCCATCTACATCCAATGATCTTCTGACTATTTGGTTTAGGAACCAAATCCATGTCTGATTCTCCATCAATGCATCATACTCTTCTTGCATAGCTTTTTCCCAATTCTTCTTTCCTTTGGCTTCATCATATGTGGATGGATCTTCATCTGCTTTTAACATATAAGCATAATCTTTAGTAGTCAAGAATGAAGTATCATAGCTATACCTTGTAGGTTGCCATTTGTGCATAGATGACCTTCTGAGTTCTCCACTTCTTGAAGTTTCTGGTTAATCATATTCTGAATCAAACATTGGCCTTTCTTCTACTTCAACTTGTCCTTCATTACTCTCTTCTTCATCACATAGATTGAACCCTTGTTTTACCTTTCTTCTGATTTAAAATATCTTCATCACCTACATGAACATTAAGTGTACCTGCATACCAAGTACCTTGCTCATCAAATGTAACATCCTTAGACACAAGGAATTGCTTTGTGGATGGACTCCACAACCTATAACCCATCCGCTTGTCATCATAGCCAATGAATACATACTTCTCTGCTTTAGGTTCCAATTTATGCCTCAATTGAGATGGCACATATGCATATGCCAAACATCCAAATATTTTACAATGATCCAATGTAGGTCTCTTACCCCACCAAGCTTCATATGGTGTCATACCCTGCAAGGCTTTACATGGTAACCTATTGACCAAATATGTGGTTGTATTTACAGCCTCAGCCCACAAACAATTAGGACAATTTTTCTCATTCATCATTGATCTTGCAAACTCAACAAGAGTTCTGTTTCTTCTCTCTACTACCCCATTTTGTTGAGGAGAGTACCTGCAAGTAACCTCTCTCTTTATACCTGCATTCCACAAATAATCACTGAATTCATTTGAGAAATACTCTCCCCCTCCATGTGGCCTTAACCTCTTCAATTTTTGTCATGTAATCCTTTTTGCATATGCACGATAGTGTTTAAACGTACTAAACACTTCTGACTTGTCTTTGATCACATAGATTGTAATCCACCTAGTAGCATCATCAACATATATGACATAATATCTTGAACCATTTATACTTAAGTCCTTTGAAGGACCCCACACATCTGTATGTACCAATTCAAGTCTTTCTGAATACATAAAACCATGCTTAGAATAAGATTGCTTGTGAGCCTTACCTAATTGACATGCCTCACATCTATATGTCATATGTTGACTTGCAACATTAGGCAATCCAAGTATTGAACCATTGTTAACCATATCTTTGATACCTCTTTCATTAAAGTTTCCAAGTCTTTTATGCCAAAGATCCAATTCAGACACCTTTTGCTCTCCATATGCGAACATATCATGTCCAATATTACCTTGTATCTTTAATGTGAAGAGCCTTCCTTCCTTCTTTCCTGTAACAATTTGTTTATACCCTTGACTAGGGTCTTCAACATAAACTCCATCATTAGTGAACCTTACCTCATATCCTTTTTCCACAATTTGTCCTACACTAATCAAATTCTTTGGAATTGTAGGAACATACAAAACCTTACTCAAGAGAGTACTTCCATCTTTGGCTTTAATTGAACCAATTGACTTCACTTTGTGCTTTGTATTGTCACTTGTTTGAACTGTGTGATTGATTGCCTTATGATCTAGATCAGTCATCAAAGCAATGTTTCCACTCAGATGTCAATATAAAATACTCTCATGTCTTCATGTGAGGCTTCACATGTTGCATTCATAATAAGAGCTGAATCTTCTTTCTGATCTGATGCATAATTGTAGTAAGTGTTATTATAGGATTGATTTTGGAAGTTTCTTCCTCCACTTCTCCCAAAAGAATTCCTACCACCTATACCTCTGAAGTTTCCTCTCTGATATCTGTCACCTCTTCCTCTTTGATTAAAGTTCCGATTAAAATTACCATTGCTTTGAATATTATGCCAACAATCAAGAGATAGATGATTGGTCTTACCACATATCCAACAAGTTCTAACATTATCTTTGTTATTTCTGCCTCTTCCTCTATTTTTGCCACTTCCTCTTCCTCTCAGGAAGTTTTCTTGACTTGAAGTACCTTCATCTTCAAGTAATTGTTGCTTTCCTTTACTAGCTTTCTTCTTGTCTTTAGAATACATTGCATGACCTGCACTCTTATCAACATCTCCTTTGATATCATTCTCAAAAGTTCGCATATGTCCTAACAATTGATTCAAATCAAGAGTGAAATGATCTAATGAAAGTTCTGTAGACAATATAAAAGGCTTCCACTTCTCATCTCCTCTTAGCCCTGTGAGACTTTGTCCTACCAACTTATCTTCTTCAATATATTCATCAACTGCACCTAAAGAATCAGCAGTGTCTTTCATCTTTGTCACATAATCAGATATTGATTGTGAAACCTTCTTCTTGAATGTAGTAAATTATGCCCATAATGAAGCTTTCCTTGATTTGGTTGTACTCTGAAAATGCTCTTCCAAAGCATTCCATATGTCACTTGCACTTTCAAGTCCTCTGATATGAGGAAGCAAATAATCATTCACTACCATGTAGATTATGCTCCTTGCTTGAGCATCCTTCTTCATCCAAATCTTTATATCTGCAAGCTCCTCCCTAGTTGGAACACTAGGATCTTTGAACTCTGGCTTTTCTTCCTCTCCTGTGATGCATCCCATCATATCTTTGCTCATAAGATGAGCTTCCATTCTCATAGACCAAGCTGGATAGTTCTCTCTATCCAATTTCTCAATTTGAAGACTATCTCCCATCCTTTCTTCACATGTACTATCAAATCTTTAATCCTTATAAGGAATGAATGTACCTTAGCTTCAAAGTTTGCTCCTTCTGATCCTTTTGATTGCCTTTATGTGTCTCCCTTCAGTTTTTCTTTAACACTTTATCCTTTTGAATCTACAAGGTTTGAAATTTGTATATCTGTAGCAGTCGGGGTCTTCCTTTTCCTCAATCTGATAAATCTTGCTCTGATACCACTGATGGAGAGTGTTAATCTCCAAAAGAAAAAGCTATCCTTGATGTAAGACCACCTCTATATCAAGAATAACTTTAAAATCCAACCAATTTTAGAAGACAAGTACCAAACTATCAAGACTTTAGCTAACTATGGAGAAAATCACTTCAGAGGAAAGTCTGCTGCACATTACTCACTCATTAACTAATCAATTGTGTAAATATTCTGATGAAACTTTATAGAATATGTCATCTAAAGTTTGGGCACCTCCTCCAAGTTAAAACATTTCAAAAGCTTAAGTATATTATGATAAATGATCCAAACAATATGCCTTTGTCTGAAACTACCTTCTTGTAGAGTCGACTTTGACACCTGCAACTTCTAACACATAGTTCTCCCAAACTAGTACCCATTTAAGGAAATGCTTTTAGCCATAGATGGCTTACCTTCCAAATTAGATTTTGACTTCTCATTTGTGTAAAACTTTAGACTGTGCACTGAGATCTGATCAATTCTTTGATCATCGAGATTGCACCTGTTTCAGAAGACACTCAACACTTTCTCACATATAGATGTTTCTATACAAAATTCTCTCAGCCTATTTGCAATTAGGCTCCAAGAAAGCTCCAAGAAAGTATACAAATCTCAAAACTAGCTTCAATCTCCAACTAGCTAACCCCCAAAAAAATGAGCTCTCTAGCTCTTTTTATAGTTTTTGACTAGGTTTTGGCCCTATCCAAACATAATGTCTGGCCTAGTTAAAAATTAGGTTCCTATGCTATTTTGGAGGCTTAAACGAGCTCTAAAAATTATGAAAATTGGTATATAAATACTTCTAATACTCCGCAAGCTTGAGGACTCTTTCACTTGCACAAAATGGAGTATGAATAATGGAAAATGATATTTACAATGGTGTGAAGTGATGAAAATCACTCTTTGGGAGATATTTCTCCATGAAAATTTATGTGGCATACTTATTGAATGTGTGTTGATTGCTTTGCCTACTTAATCTTGCTTGGCTGTCTCATTGTTCTGACTAACTTTGGTGGCTTGCCTATCTCGTAAGGCCTTGACTACCCTAGCTGCTACCAATAGTTACATACTTAATGCGACTCATCCTTATGGGAGCATGTCCACAATCTAACATACCTGCTATAGAAGTAAACACACCATGGAGGGAAGATCTTCATGAGGACTTCTATCGAGAAGAGCAAGTCTTGTAGGACTTGATGCTCCCTGAAGTGGAAACTAAACTTGGAATAAATGCTTACTATCTATTGATGGCCAATGGCTTGAGCATGTTGGAGGTTGGGTTGGATGAGAGGAGAGTCCTTCTTGAGCCCTCTTCTTGCTTCCATGCAAGGTGGTGCGGGCCTTGGCTCCCCCTAGGAGTACTACAACAACAACACAAACATTTGGGAGATGTTCTCTACAGGGTTCTAGGAGTACCACTCTAAGATTTTCATTCCCAAACCCACCCACTTGTTGCATCTATTTGTAGTAGAACAAGAAATCCATGTAGATCAACTACGACTACCACATCCGGATGTCCCAGGTCCAATGGATTGGGATTAGATTATGATAGATTTGGCTTAAGGACTTCCCTTACAAGAACATCATCGTGCCATAGATGTCATTGAATACTACATCAAACACTCTTCACGACAAGGCTTTATCAGGGACAACAAACGTGAGGAAGGGGGTGTTGGTAGCAGCCATGGTAGTCAAGGTGGCATTACAAGCCAAGGAAGCTATCAAAGAGAATCAAAAGAGAGGGCAATCAAGCAAGACCAATCAAGTAGAGCAATCAACAAAGATCCAAAAATTAGGCCTATATAATTTTTCAAAGGATAACTATTTTTCCATAGTGATTTTAATCACTACAGACCATTGTAAATACCATTTTTTAATATTCTTACTCCATTTAGTGCAAGTTGAGGGATCCTTCAGCTTGAGGAGTGTTAGGTCTAAGTACATACCAATTTTCATATCTTTTGGAGCTCGTTTGAGCCCTCAAATTAGCCTAAGAACCTATTTTTTAACTAGGCCGAAGACTAGGTCTGAACATGACCAAAAGCTAATCAACTATAAAAGGATCTAGAGAGCTCATTTTTGGAGTTAACAAATTGGGAATTGAAGTGAACAAAAGAGCTTGTAATCTTTTTTTTTTACTAATTAAGGATTCCATTGATCCATCTCTTTGTCTTGCCATGTGTGTGTATGTGTGTGCATGCATATGTGCTTCTCACTCACTCACTTGTGCATCTTACTTGCTCACATTCATCATACCTTCCTCACATCTTCTTGGATTGACAGTTATGAGGTGGATCTCCTCATGTTGGTACTTGCCATTGTGCTAGAGTGACATATTGCCCCTATTGCTCTATGAAAGGCATTTGTAAAAATTGGAAAGGTAATTTCCAAACAGGAGATATCAATACCGGTGTAACTACCAAGATTTTCTTCAATGTATGGAATGTTTCCTCTAGCTATGTTCCCCATTGAAAAGGCTCATAGCTTTGAGCTATCTTTGAAAGTGATACACAAATATGTGGAAAATACTTGAGAAATCGGCCATGCCATTTTACTTTACAAATAAATGGTATAACTTCCTTCACTATATTCAAGGCCTATGCTTGTGTAATTTTCTACACCTTTCTCGCATTAATGGTTGACCGCAAAGACATACTTTGTTGTATTCCTTGAATTGCTGAAAAGAAGTTCCAACTATTGTAAATGTTTAGCTTGTTTTCTTACCTTTTCTTGACACACTTAAATCAACCAATAAATCCTTCACAAACCTATTTTAATATGATTCAAAAAGATGTGCATTACCCACTTTTGAAATGGTGGTGGTGCATTTTTTAAATCAAAGGTGGTTCCATTAAAGGAA
>CM035444.1:38623395-38645895 GCA_020310875.1 Ceratopteris richardii | reverse complement strand
GTACATCTACGCAGAATCGGTCCATAACACGGGTTATACTTCAAGTGTGTCAATGTGTGCATCCACGTGTGCATCATTTCGGGGTACTTTTGTAGTAAGTATGTGCGCCATGTGGGTTGATATATGTGGCCTCGCTCTGGTTCTGGTGGAACATCTTCGGGCTTGAATTGCATGGTGTGTGTGGGCTTCTTTTGAGTGATGCTCTCAATTTGGAAATTATATTCTTTGAGCAGAAGGAAGTACGGTTTATATTGTAATTTGCTTGTCATGATGTGTGGGAGGGGGCCGATAGCAGCCAAATAAGGCGACTTCAAAATAACCTCTTTGAGATTTTCCATCGCATGTAGTTGCGCATCGACTCGTGTAGAGTGTGTCTTGCCCACTTCTTTGATGATCTTTAACCAAGCTGGCGGAGGTAATTCATATGTGTCCTATCCTTCGGGTGATGAGCGTCCACCAGCAACAGGTAAAGGTACATATTCTTCGTCCAATGTTTCCTCAACTGGTATGGGTATCGTTTCATCACGTTCCAGGAGATCGAGTGGCGAATCTGGTTGAGGGGGTTCCATCATATTGGATACCTGAGTCTGTAACTCTAGTACTTTCATACGGAGCACAGTCACTTCCTCCAAGAGAGCCGATAGTGTCACTTCTTGTACAATAGTGGGTCCTAATGAATCTTTGCGCAACAAGGTTTTATTGGTCTCCTTGAGTGTGCATCATTCTTCTTGTAAGTGATCATAATCCTCCAATACTCATGCATGATCTTCAAGGAAAATCTGCATTGACTCGGGGGGAATGGCTTGAAAGTGAGAGGGACTAAGGGGTGTCTCTAGATTATCCAAAGTGGCTTCAAAATTCTCATGGTTTTGTTGCTGAAGGCGTTGGTTTTCCTCCTTGAATGCATTGAGATGTCATCGAAGAAGCGCCATATTGCATGACAGTTGGGCATTGCGCATCACGTAAACATCTAACTATGATTCGACCTCTTGACGCGTTCATGTAGTTGAGCTTCAAAAGTTTTTTGTTGCTTCTAATGTTCGGTTTCCAAGTTTTGATACTTTATATTAAGGTCTTGGTTCTGCAAGGTGAGTCCATCTAAGTGTGTCTGCAAATCCTATGTATTCTGTTGTAGGGCGGAATGTTGTTGCCCTGGCGATGAATATTCTACATTGATCTGTTGAAGACACTGTATCATTTACTGGATAGAAGCATCAACAATGGATGACGACAATGATGCAAGGGTGGGAAATGACACATGTGGGGTGGTTTGTAATGCAATGGGAGTGGGAGTAGGGGTAGGGATTGTGGATGTCGTGGCAAGTGACAAAAGGGATGTGCGAATAGGTGATGTGTGAATTATGTGCTACGTGGTGTGGTGGATGCATGCAATTGTGCATCTGGTGAAGCAGTGGGTGAGATGTCCATGTCGCTAGCGGTACCTTTAGTGATTGCAATGTGAAAAAGTGATGTAGGTGCGATTGTGCATGGTGGTGGGTGTAGTTGTGTGGTCAAAGGTGAATGAGGTGGTGTACTTGGTGGCCATAAGAAGGGGACTTATGGATGAAGTTCTTGAGAGGGTCTTAAGAATGGAAAAGGTGTAGATCGGGGGTGCAAAAAGGATGTGAAAGAGGAATATAAGGAGGTCGGCTACCTAGAGACGGTAAAGGAGTATAGCTAGTTAGTGGTATATGAGGGGAAATGAGGGGGCACGTAAATGATAGGTGGTGTCATAATAGGTGGAATGGAAACAGGGGGGATGGAAGTAGTAGTCAGAATTGGGCTAGATACTGGGGGCCAAATGGAAACGGGAGAAAGAATACAAACACCGGGGCTATCTACAATGTCAGGGGAGGATAGGGTTGGAACTGGGTGAGAAGGGAGGGCTTTGCTAAGGGTATATCCATGGGAAGTGTCTTCTGCGGTTAATTCGATAGTGGAATAACCCACAGGGGTGCTAATGTGATAGGATTAGTGGGGACACGAATATATGTGTCTGGTCGTTTGAGAATGCGAACTCGTAGAGGGTCAGACCTAGGTAGGGGCTTCCTTAGCAAATATCGTAATTCTTCTGGCACACCTACAGATTTAACCAATTCATTCATGGTAGACATAAAAGTTTCCTCGAAGCCACCGTTGATTAGTTCCTGTTGCAAGATGTCTTGGCTTTGTTCTTCCATCAATCTGGTTCTTGCCCAAACTTTATTCATATTATTGTGGAGCCGTCGAATGGCAATGGTGTAAGCTTCTGCTTCAACTGTTAAACTTCAACATGTTCTTCTGATTGTTGTGCTTCTTCCTCGCTAGCTTCAGTGTGAGCGTCTCCTTCATCTGTTATCGTACGGTCGTCATCTTCATCTTTAGAATCAACATTCTCTCCCTCTGAGGGTGTAGTGGGGTAAGTAGGGCGTTCAAATTCTTGAGAAACGACATGGGTATCAAAAAATTGAAAGTCACTGGACAATACATCGGGGATCTCAAAATAAAATGTAGTGTTGATATCCTCAGTGCCAAGCTAGTAACCAAGAAAGTAAAAGAGTCAGAGACAAATGTAGAAATTTCCACAGTAGCTTCTACAGTAGTGTTTGTAGTAGTCGTTATGGTGGTAGGAGCAGCGGTCTCTGCGTGTGAAACCTCACGGAGTGTAGCAGACCAGTCCAAGCAAACTCAAAGTGGTGGGACATCTGATTGGGGTTGAACTGGAGGTCATTGGGGAGAGGTTTCGGGTATGGGCTGAGGTGATGGCAACTCTGGAACTTGCAAGCAAGGGATTGTGTTGTGCATGCACTTGACTCGGTGGGTATTGGGGGGTCTCATGGTTTTCTTGGAGCCTTTATATTGTTGTAATTGCATAGCTGGGAGAGCTCTCTCTATAGCAATATCATAAGCCAAACACATGTATATGATGTGTGTAAGGGCACAGCATCCATGAACAACTTTTTTCTTCTCCCATCAATGTCCAGCAAATAAGAGTTGGTCTTGAATATAAGTAGCAATATCAATTGTTTGAGATCCTATAGTGGCAAGGTACAAACCAAACCATAGACTTTTGTGCGGAATCGTAAATCACTCCTGCGCAGGGAAGGCAAAGTGCTGGAGGTAGATTCTCTGCGGAGTGGTCAGTTGAGGGGTGATGGCTGATATTGTTGGCCATTTGTTGACATCGCTTCACCTCATAGGTTTTGGAATAAGACACTCCTTCTCTGTGGGTATATGGTTGTGGTGAATCTTAAGCGTAATCCTAATTAAGTCCAAAGACAAGGTGAACTTCTTGAAGAGTGGGTCATTAACCAAGGATGGTAGCACAAAGACAGGGTCCAACTCCTTGCGCTCTTGCTCTTTAATAGAAGCAACCAAATAGTAACACCGATAAAAGTCAGATTTTGGGAGTGTTGCACTGAAGTAATTTGTGAAACCTGCCCTCTGCCATATGGGTCGGAGGTCTTCAC
The DNA here is from genome assembly GCA_020310875.1 of Ceratopteris richardii. Lineage (NCBI taxonomy): Eukaryota > Viridiplantae > Streptophyta > Polypodiopsida > Polypodiales > Pteridaceae > Ceratopteris > Ceratopteris richardii. Next base: position 38,642,446 of record CM035444.1, on the reverse strand, counting down.
TATTCTAGAGGTTCTCGAACTCTTGTGAGAAGAATTGATAGCACCTCCACACATTTGCAATGTAAGTCAAGTTAGCTTCATATATGAACTCTACATCTCCCAGGGGTCATGCAAGCCCTTGGAACCAGTGTGCTTGCTGCTTGCTCTTTTTGTTTTTCCATGAGGAGGGTCTTCAATGGGCATAGGTCCCGTGAAACCCTAGAACTCCTGCAGGATTGCTATTGGAAAGCTCTCAAATGGAAGAGCTGAGAAATCAATGATAGGTCGCCTAAGCGTTGCGCTAGTAGAACCTTCCATTTGCATGATTGAAGCTAGTGTAGCAAACCTAAGTTGGACTGAAGAGGAAAACACATTATTCATGGAAAATAATTAAGATCCCAAGAAGATGATATCTCCATTCCTTTCCACCACCAACATGCTTCCTGTGCAGTGTGTGTGATTTTAATGATGTGAAAGGTGAATTGTGAGAAGTGTGTGCTTTGACTGTGAGTGGGAGTGTGTGAAGTGTGTGGCTTTACAATTGATTTCAAATGATTATTGCCTACAAAGTTAGTGTATGTTACAAGGATGGTGGTGATATGAAGTTGTCGAGTCGGGTGTGAGTGGAGTGGTTAATAAGTGTTTAGCTTCACTAATTTGGTGGTCAGGGTGAGTTTGATCGAGAGTTGTAGTGATGAAATAAGGCTTGGGGATCCATTTTTGTACCACATGGAAGTTTAGAAGAGATAAAGTGGAATTTAGAAAAGAAGGTGTGTAGGGTTCCCTAGTAGTCTCAGAAAAGGTCTTCTTCAAGGTGACTATGGTTGAAGCATAAGCTACACACTTTTTTGGTACCCACGGCTGGTGAGACTTGGATTGAGCAATCACTAAGGATTTGGGCACCCAAATCTGTCAAATTTGTGGCCTCGATTGAAATTGAGAGGGATGTTGAGGATCTGGAGTGTTTGACTCACTGGAAACTATCGTGTTGCATATCCACCTCGGTTGTGGGAATGCCTGAGTGGCTTGTCTAATAGGACACTCTGATGTGCTATGCCACTAAGTACGTGGATGATGTGGATGTGCTGCTAGTCAAGGTTGAGATGTCGTATCCACACACTATTTTGGAAAAGAAGGGAGATCCCCTGCTATCATGCCCAGAAGTGGTGATTGTTTACATTCATCTGAGGGCAGAGCCTTAAGCTGCCATACTTGTCTGATTCTTGTCTATCTACCAGTTTCCTCTCCTTGATGGATGGTAATTCCTACTTTCATTCAGTAGGGTTTGTTGACTCGAACAAGGTTGGGGGGAGGCCACACATAGTAGGGCGGGCTTCTATCACGTCCAAAACCTATCTGCACTGACCTTGGAGGGGTAGCTCATGATACTATCCTGCAAGTTCCAACTAAAGCACACTTCTATGAAGATTTAAAGTCACCGAATAGTGGTATAACCATTCTTGGCCTAGGATCATAGGTTCTATTAAGTTGTCGTCATGGCAAACCAACAGTTTTATTGTCAAGGTCACGTCATCAATGGAAATTGGTAGCTCCACCTCACCTATGCAAGGGGTTTCTAATCCACCTAGTCCTATGAGATAGGCTTCAAGAGGCTTAATTTCGTATTCTCTACAAAGAGAGAATTGAATTGCATTCATTGTTGCACTAGAGACTATTAAAGCCTTACATTGCATACACATGGGATCCGATCCTAGAGTGATATTAATGAATGGTCTCCTATCAATAATACTTGGGACATCTCTTCCTCCAAGTTGGCACATAGCTATAGGATATCATGGGATGTCCACAGACTGATGTTCTCTATCTAGTCCTCTCCTTTGTAGTCTCATTCATTTAATGCATTCCAATGCTTTTGCTTGGGCTTTAGCTCTGATTTGTTCCTCCTCTTCCTTTTTAATTAAGGGTTCTTGATGTTGGAACAAGTCCATGGAAAGTTCAAGTGATGGCTTGGGTTTACTTGATGTACAAGTAAAGGAATCTAAGAGGTTGAGTCCACTGATGAAAAATGAAAGAAAAGCCACGAATTTTGATTAGATGAGTAGGAGAATCAATCACCAAAAGATTGGAGAGTGATTTTAGGCAAGATTCAAATTCAAATCTTGGCTCCAAAGATGACTATAAATACATGGCTCTTTATTCGCGTTTTAAAAAGACCTCTATGAGCTGATCTTTATGCCATATCTGTTGTGATATCAAGCTCAACATGTGATGATCTAGGATGAGACGTCTAGTTTTTCGTTTCTCTGACATGTATAGTGGTCACACCGATATACGTCAGGGATACTTCATTGAGCTTTGTTAGATTTATCTACCAAGAGTAATGGCACATTTGTTCCTTGTCAGCTCACTCATTCGCGGACATTAGATTTTTCCTTATGTACAGATCTTTATATATTGCACTTGTTGTATTCTTGTTTTTAGCTCATTCTTGTACATTCCTTTTTATGTAATAGAAGAAGAAGAAGATCATTCTTCCTTGTCTCAATCTGTGTGTGTGCTTCTCCTTGAGAGTGAGAGTGTGTGTGTGAGCTCTCTTCCTTGTCTCCTTCCTCATGACATGGTATCAAAGCCAGCATGGCTGTAGAGAGCTCTTGGAGAAGGCGATGGTGAAGAGTACGCAGTAAGGCATGGAGAAAATGCGATTCACAAACAACCTCCGTTTGCTACGAAAATCGGCATTTTTGGAGCCATCTCGACCTCTGTTTCGAGCCTGCAAGGTGGGGCCCATAGAAAAACTAGGTCAGTTTTAGAAACTGTAACTTGCGTTGTGTTCGGCAACACTCATATATTCCAGATCCAAAGTTTCAAGCAATTCTGTGTACTGTTGATACATGAAAACTGTGTTTTTCTGAGATAGAATTGTCACGTCATAGTGCGACAGTGTTCAAGCAGAAGTGCTGCTTGTAGTGCTTTGCAGTGTTTTGAATTGCTACAGAAATGGCAAACGCAAATGGAATGAGTCAAGTTATGAGCGATAAGCTGGACAAGAACAACTTCCATGCTTGGAGATTTAGAATGACGAATTTCCTGATGGCAAAAGGCTACTGGAAGTACATCGAAGGAGAGAATGAAAATGAATCAAGGAGTATGAAAGGTAATGTGCTGGCTATCTGTTACATAAAAGATAGCATGATTGGTCACATACAAGATGCCAAGACTCCAAAAGAGGCTTGGAACAGTTTGGTCATATTGTACGAGACCAATACAAAGGCACGAAAATTGCAACTCAAGAACGAGCTGCATACATTGGAGAAGAAGAGCATGTCAGTAAGTGACTACACCTTGAAAATCAAAAGCATATGTGAGTCACTTGCATCTATTGGCGTGAATGTAGATGATGATGATGATAAGGTGGAAGTTTGTCTTTGTGGTTTAGGAGCTGCATATTAGCAGTTCAGAACTTCCATACAGACCAGGGAAAATATTCCAAATTTTGCTGATCTGGTATCTATGCTGATTATTGAAGAAAAGAATCTTGGTGAGGATTCAAACTCCCAAGGAAAGCCCAGTTCTGAGCAGGTATTCTACTCTGGTAGAGGAAGAGGTAGAGGTACAGGTTTTGGAAGTGGAAGAGGAAATAATAACCAAGACCAAGGTCAACAACAGAATCATGTAGGAGGAAGAGGACAATTTTGAGGCAGGGGGAGCCAAAGAGGTCGTAGAAATTTCCAAAGAAATGATTCAAGTAATGATAGTAAAGGGTGCTGGAATTGTGGTAAACATGGACACTTTGAATGTGATTGCAGGTTGAAGAATCAAAATAACAGAAGGCAACAAAACCACTATGCATGCACAAGTGCAGATGATTTTGAAGCTGTTCATGGTTCAACATCACATGATGAATACGATGTCTACTGGTATTTCAAAATCAAATGATAATGTCTTGTATGTTGATTCAGGTGCTTCAAATCACATGACCAATCATGTAGAATGGTTTAGTAGTTTGCAAAAAATGTGAGTTCCTCGATATGTTGAAATAGGTGATGATACATCACATCCTATTGAGCATACAGGAAACATAGCATTGTCTATGGAGGACGGGAAGGTAAAACATCTTGCTGATGTGTTGCGTGTTCCAAATATAACAAAGAATCTAGTTTCTATTGGACAAATGGTTGACCAGGGATTACAAGTCAGGTTCAATGCTGATGGACTATATGTAGAAGAGTACAAGCAGGATGGATGATTGGTTGCCAAAGGAAAGAAAGTGGATAGGATGTTCACCTTAAATGTGAAGATTCCTAAAAATGAATGCAGCTTGATGAATTGAGGACGAAGCTTGATCCAAAAGCAGAAAAGTGTGTCTTCATTGGATACTCCCTTAAGAAAAAGGGATATAAATGCTATAACCCACTCACACGACAGGTAAAGGTGAGCAAAGATGTTGTATTTGATGAAATTTTCAGCTTCTATGCAGATGCCAAAGAAGGACTGAGTCTTGAACCAAATGACAAAGAAAATGCTGAAAAATCAAGTGTAGAATCTCAAGTTTTGAGTGGACCGAATGCATCACCAAGCAATAGTTCCAACTCAAATCCATGGAGTGGAAGATTACGAGGAAATTTCAGTCCAGCAAATTCATCAAATACATCCAAGAAAGGTAAAGAAAAGCTTTTTGTTGGTCATAAAACATGTGTAGGTTTTGAAGACGTTGATGGAGATTCAAGCGGTTTAGAAAAGAGTCTCGATGAGGAACTTGGATTGCCCTCTGTGAAGACTCCAGAAGTAAGAAGGGCACATGCAGATGATACAAGGAGAAGTGACCAAGGACCAAGACGATCTGGGAGGATGCGGAATTCAGTGCAATGATTGACATATGATAGTTATATGGCTGGTCATTGTGCCTACATGACAAAGGTAATACAAGATGCTGAAAATTCTTGCTTTGAAGATGCAATTGGAATTTCAAATTGGGAAAAAGTTATGGATGAGGAGATGGCTTCACTTTATGGAAATGATACATGGAAGCTGGTTCCATTGCCGCAAGGAAAGAAACCCATAGGTTGCAAATGCGTTTACAAGGTAAAGCATTATGTTGATGGTAGCATAAGCAATTATAAAGTACGATTGGTAGCTAAAGGATATGCACAGACATATGGCATTGATTATGAGGAAACATTCAGCCCTGTAGCTAAAATGTCTACTCTCAAAACACTTATTGCATTAGCTACAGCAAAAGGATGGACTTTGCATCAGATGGATGTACAAAATGCTTTCCTACATGGTGATTTACAGGAAGAAGTATATATGGACCAGCCACAAGGATATGAAGATTCAAAGCATCCAGAATATGTTTGCAGGTTGCAAAAGGCTTTGTATGGGCTGAAGCAAGCCCCTCGTGCATGGCATGCAAGGATTGTTGATTACTTAACCAGCATTGGGTTTTCTATGTGTGATGCAGATCACTCACTATATGCAAGGAAGGTTGATGATGGCATCACTATTGTGGCTATTTATGTTGATGACCTGATTGTAGGTGGTGATAATGAAGGGAGCATCAAAGAGGTAAAGCAACTTCTTATGCAAGAATTTGACATGAAAGATCTTGGTGTGTTGTGCTATTTCTTGGGCATTGAGTTTATACATACAGAAACACGTATATGGATGTTGCAAAGGCAATATGCCTTGAATATGCTACAAAAGTATGGTATGGCTGGTTGTAAGCCAATTTCTATGCCATTAGATCATAATTTGAAGTTGGATACTACATCAGGTGAAGCATTGGAAAATGCTACTATGTACAGGAAAATTGTGGGAAGTCTTATATATCTCACAATTACAAGGCCTGATTTAAGCTATACTATTGGACTTGAAAGTCAATTTATGCAGGTTCCCAGGAAGCCACATTTGGATGCTCTGAGGCACACTCTACATTATGTGAGTGCTACTTTGGATTATGCATTGTTTTATGAGGCTGGTGTAGATTTGCAAGTTTATGGATACACCGATGCAGATTGGCTAGTAGCATTCGAGATAGAAGATCCACTAGTGGTTTTCTATTCTCACTTGGGAGTGCAGCTATTACATGGAGCAATAAGAAGCAAACCATTGTTGCCTTGTCAAGTACAGAGGTAGAGTATAGAGGTGTTGCAATCGCAGCATGTGAGGCATCATGGCTGGAGATGTTACTTACAGATTTAGGTGTGGAAGTGCAAAAGCCTATCACTATTTATTGTGATAATCTTAGCAGTATACAGTTAGCACGGAACCTTATTTTCCATGCTAGAACAAAGCATATCAAGGTACATTATCACTTCATCAGAGAGAAGGTATTAGCATGTGATAGATGAGCAGGTTACTGATATTTTCACCAAAGCACTTGGAGCTGAAAAGTTGAAGAAGTTTCAGGAGATGCTTGGATTACAGGATATGGCATTGAGCTTGAGAGGGAGTGTTGAGATATCAAGCTCAACATGTGATGATCGAGGATGACACGTCTAGTTCTTCGTTTCTCTGACATGTATAGTGGTCACGCCGATATATGTCAGGGATACTTCATTGAGCTTTATTAGATTTATCTACCGAGAGTGATGGCACATTTGTTCCTTGTTGGCTCACTCATTCGCAGACATTAGGTTTTTCCTTATGTACAGATCTTTATATATTGCACTTGTACATTCCTTTTTATGTAATAGAAGAAGAAGAAGATCATTCTTCCTTGCCTCAATCTGTGTGTGTGCTTCTCCTTGAGAGTGAGAGTGTGTGTGTGAGCTCTCTTCCTTATCTCCTTCCTTGTGACAATATCAAGGTGTGGTTTCAAGGCACACATATGTATCAGTAAGTCCATTGTATTTTACAATCAATATACTTTCATTTTCATGATCGTTTGAGTTCATATTTTCATGCTCTTGTGAAGTGTATTGTTCCTTGCCATATCTCTCAGTTATCTCAATCAGGTTGTAGAGATGATTTCTCTAAGCTTGGTGCGTCATTTTTATTGGTTCAACTTGCTAAGTTTAGCTCTCCGCGTCTACTATATACTCACAAATTTTCATTGCAATTGGATGTTTTTACCATCAACTATGTTCATTTGAAGTCGACTGTATCACTTCATTTTCTACTTCTCTATCAGCACTACTCTAAGAACAATCATCTTCTCAGAGTTGTTTCTTAGTGTGTACTTCACCATTTTCCACGCTTTAAAGCTTCTTAAAATCCAAAACCTTTCTAGTATATAACTACAAAATTTCATAGGAATTCAAGTCTTCAATCTTGAGATATTGCCATTTTTCTGCTCACAGGTCTCAGTACTACTACAACCCGTGAAAATCGGGATGGTCCTATGACTTGCTAAGTTCTTTTCTCCTTGTATAATCCATCATTTTTCATGAAATAACTCTTTATTGTTAGCTTATTAAGATACTAAGAGTTTCCCAAAAGGAATCAAGTCAATTGCTATTGTGGCCAAAGAATTGTTCAAAACTTTGGATAGGTGTATGAACATAAACAACAAGTTTTTTGGCTCTTGAATCTACTTCAACGTATCTATTTTGATTCATCTTCTTGAGAGTGATCTTCCAAGGTACATAGGGTGTCTAATACATCCTTTGGCAAGCTAAAAGGGCCCACCACATATCTCTGAAGTTCATTTGGCTAGTCTACTGTAAAGTTTTTGCAGCACCACTTCATCTTCATCAACTACAAATCCATCTCTTCACAGTGGTATTAGAGCAAGGTTGGACAACATGGCAGATGGATCTCCTTCATCCATTGAAAGATTGGAAATAGATAACTACTCAGCCTAGTCATTAAGGATGGAATCTTATCTTCAAGGAAGTAATTTATATGTTTATATAGCTGGAGATGAAGTTATGCCAAGTTTCAGGAACAAAAGTCAACCAACACAAGAACAGCAAGGTCTTATCTCCTCAACTCTATCTCAGATTTTTTGTTGTCTCACATTAGAAGTTGTAAAACATCTCAAGAAGTGTGGAATGCACTTGAAGCCTTCTTCTCTTCAAGTACAAAGGTCAAGAAGCATCAACTATGGCTAGACTTCACAACTCTCAAGAAATCTCCCAAACAAAATGTGATTGATTTTTTCAAAAAGCTCAAGGACATAGCAGATCAGTTGGGAAGCATTGGAGAGGTAATAGATGAAAAACAACTTGTAAGGCAAGTGATCAATGGCTTGAAGGCAGACAACAAGTGGGAAGCATTCACCATAGCTATAGATCTATACATGGATATGCATGTGCCAGATTTCAACACACTCATAGGATGACTACTTACTCAAGAGGCCAAGCTTATCAAGAATGGAGAAAGCTCCAAAGGTAAGCAATCTTCAGCTTTATATACTAATAAAATTAAGTCAAAAGAAAACAAAGGAAAAGGAAATAAAGTGGATGATGAAGCAGGTACACATCAAGCTAATTATGCAAGTACAGGAAGACATGGTAGAGGTAGAGGCAAAGGAGGAAGACAAGGCAGGGGGAGATCCCAAGACTCTAATTCATGCTCTATTTGTGGATTAAATAATCATACAACTAAAAATTGATTTAGGAATTCTAGGAACCAAAGATGCAGAGGCTACAATAGAGGAAGATATGGCTACTCAAGAGGAAGGTTCAACAATTACCATGGCAACCATTCAAACTATCAAGGAGGCAATAGAGGAAGAAGAGACTTCAATAACTACACAGAAGACTCAAATCAAGAGGACTCACTGCTAATCATGAATATGGCCATGCCACAAGGTAAATCTGATGAGCATGTTTTCTACATAGATTCAGGTTGTTCCAATCATGTGGCAAGTAATGTGGCCCTCCTATTAGATTTAGAAGATCCAAGGAACAAGCATGAGGTATAAACAGGAGATGATACGAGACACCTTGTGGAGAAAATAGGAAATGTCAAAGCACCAACATCAACTTACTCATTAAGGTACTCTATGTCCCTACCATTACAAAGAATTTGACAAGTGTTGGGCAAATAGTAGGGAAAGAGTTGCAATTCAGGTTCACAAAAGCAGGATCATTTGTTGAAGATCCAAGTCAAGGATTTAGGAGATGTGTGGAATTTCATCAGTTGCAGCCATGTCGCCAAAGAGGATGCGTATCAGATGTGCAGCTCGAGTGAGAGAGTGAACTTGCCACAGAGACTACTTTTCGTAGTCATCTTCTGAAGGTATCAGAGAATCTCTCTCTCTCTTTTTCTCTCTCTGAGAGAGATGGATGGTTGTAGAAGTTGGTGCAAATGCTCACTTGTTCTTTTTCTCACTCTAGGTCGTTGTCGCTCTCTCTTCTCTGCTCTCTGCTGTGTTCCTACAGAGAATTAGGCGCAAAATTTAGAGGCGAGTGTCGTTTGAAGAGTCTATGGTTTGTAGTTGCTAAGCTCTTAGATGTGCAGACATCAAATGATGTTATGAAAGTGAGTTTTCATGCAGTCGACTCTCTATAGGCTATTTCTATGCAGAGGGAGCTCTACTTCACTGTTGTGCAGTGCGTGGGACGAACATGACCAATAGATCTTTGACCAAATCTGGGGCATGACATCCATCTCGTGTATGTACAACGAGAAAAGATGGCATCCCATGGCAAAGAACTGAAGTAGCACTAGCACTCTTGCTTCCTTGCAACGATGGTGTTCCAGCCAGAAACAAAGATGGGTGTTGCAGAGTATGATCCCTCTCTGAGATAGCTTTCAGCACAGGTGCGTGAAATTGCACGCAGCATAGGTCTTCAAAACAGATGTTCGGTTTCACAGTGCTTGCCGCTTTGAGAAATCAATAGAAGTACGCGGTTATGGATCTACCTCTGTGTACCAAAATAATTGCGCAGAACAGAGATATCTATCGCTTACAAAGGTTGGTACAAAAGTGTTTGAGAACATTACATGAATGTGAGATGCACTATCAGTTCTTCAACGATTGAGAGCTACTTCAAACTGGATGAAAGAGGTTAACAATAGCGTTTCTAATCACTCCACAAACTTGAGATGCATCACAATCCATGAACAATGGCACAAATATGAATGCTAAAAGTGTTTATAAACATTATGAATCATGGTGGAACTAAATATCAACTTCACTTCACGAACTTAGAAACGAAGTAAACCAGCAAATGGTGCCACAAACGAGGGTGGGTGGGAGGGAAAATGTTAATAAAAGGTGTATAAAATGGTGATAAAAGTGTGAGGGTGGGCAAATGGGAAAAATGAGACCCAAAGAGCACAAAACTGATGGCAAAAGCTTCTCGCAATAAGGAGAAAGCAAGATCACCAACACTCAAGCACCACCACCAAAATGACCGCCAAACGCACCACCAAGACCTCCACCTAGTTCTCTGATACCATGTAGAGAGTATGCATGCGGAAGCAAAATGAAAATTAAAGTAATCTCACAAAGCAAAGAATGTGTGAGACACAAAATGAGTAGACCATGAAATGGGTAAACTCATGTGGATTAGAAATGAGCTTTCCAAGAGCATGGAGTAGGCTCTTCAAGCTTCTAACCAAATACAAATGGGGGAGAGGCCCTCCTTATATAGATTTGTGAGGGGCTCTCCAAAATACATCTCATGTGGGATAATTCCCCTGAAAGGAGAATGAATACAACTGGTAGAAGCAAATGGCAAGGTACCCAAATACAAAGGAAATACAAGGAAATGTAATGGAAATAGAGTGACTCCAAGATACAAAAGGGAGATGCACTCTCATATTCTCAACACCTTCAACATTTGAGGAATCAAAAAACAAATCAGAATGAAGGCATGCAATGGAAGAAGAAATTGAAGCTCTTGAAGAGAATAACACTTGGGAGTTGGTTCCCAAGTCTCCATCAATGAAAGTGATAGGCTCAAGGTGGATTTACAAATTGAAGAAGAACTCAGATGGCTCCATTAACAAGTATAAGGCAAGGCTTGTGGCAAAAGGCTTTGCACAAACTCAGGGAATTGATTATGAAGAGATCTTCTCTCCTGTGGCAAAGATGCCTACTATTAGGGTTCTTCTTAGTATTGCCTCTTCCAAGAATTGGAAGATACTTCAATTGGATGTAAAAATGCATTTCTTAATGGATGGATAACAGAAGAGGTATATATGGCACAACCACTTGGTTTTGAGAATCACATATATCCTGATTATGCTGTAAACTTAATAAAGTGTTTATATGGACTCAAACAAGCCCCAAGGACTTGGAATCACAAGCTTGTGTCATTCTTGCAGGACAAAGGATTTCAACCTAGCAAGGCAAATCCATCACTATTCATAAAAAGGAGTAATTCTAAAGTCATCTATTTGTGTGTGTATGTAGATGATATTATACTTATAGGAAATGATATAGATGGCATGAAGAGAATCAAAGAATAGATGAGAGAATAATTCAATATAAGTGATTTGGGTCAACTTACCTACTTCCTAGGATTGGAAGTTATCTACAAAGATCATGGTTTGTTTCTTACTCAAAGAAAGTACATTAAAGGCATGTTGGCAAAATTCAAGATGCAAGATTGCAGGATTGTAGGTACTCCAATGGAGGTTAATCATAAATTGAGCTCACATGAAGGTGAACTCATAGAAGATGTGACATGTTATCAAAGCCTTGTGGGTATTTTGAACTATGCCACATTGACAAGGGTTTGCAAATTCAAGGCTATGATTGGTTTGCAGGTAATCTTGGAAGATTGAAGACCTCAAGATCACTTGACTTGAGGGGGAGCTATTGGAACAAGTCCATGGCAAGTCCAAGTGATGGCTTTGGGTCATCAAAAGGCTTAGAAATTTTAAAGAAATGTAAACTCCTTGTAGAGTTCACTTGTGAACTACCTCTTGTAATTTTTGAAGACTTTACTTGATGTAAAAGTAAAAGAATCTAAGTGGTTGAGTCCACTTGATGAAAAAGGAAAGAAAAGACATGAATTTTGATTAGGTGAGTAGGAGAATCAATCACCAAAAGATTGGAGAGTGATTTTAGGCAAGATTCAATTCAAATCTTGGCTCCAAAAATGACTATGAATACATGGCTCTTTAGTCACGTTTTAAAAAGACCTCTATGAGCTGAGTTTTATGCCATATCAAGGTGTGGTTACAAGACACACATATGTATCAGTAAGTCCATTGTATTTTACAATCAATATACTTTCATTTTCATGATCATTTGAGTTCATATTTTCATGCTCTTGTGAAGTGTATTGTTCATTGCCATATCTCTCAGTCTTCTCAGTCAGATTGCAGAGATGATTTCTCTGAGCTTGGTGCATCATTTTCTGTGATTCGACTTGGTAACGTTAGCTCTCTACGTCTATTGTATACTCAAAAATTTTCATTGCAATTGGATGGCTTGATCATCAGCTATATTCATTTGAAGTCGACTATATCACTTCATTTTCTACTTCTCTGTCAGCACTACTCTCAAAATAGTCATCTTCTCATAGTTGTTTCTTACTGTGTAATTCATCATTTTCCATGATTCAAATCTTATTAGAATCAGCACGCTTTCTAGTATATGCCTACAAAATTTCATAAGCACTAGAGTCTTCAATCTTGATATATTTCTATTTTTCTACTCATAGGTTTGAGTACTGCTATAGCCCGTGAAAATCGGGATGGTCCTATGACTTGCTAAGTTCTTTTCTCATTGTGTAATCCATAATTTTTTATGAAGTAACTCTTGGTTTCTAGCTTATTAATCTAATAAGAGTTCCCCAAAAGGAATAAATTCAATTGTTGTTGTGGTTAGAGAATTATTCAAAACTTTGGACAGGTGTATGAACATAAATAGCAAGTTTTTTGGCTCTTGAATCTACTTCAACTTATCTGTTTTGATTCATCTTTTTGAGAGTGATCTTCCAAGGTACATAGGCTGTCTAATGCATCCTTTGGCAAGATATAAGGGCCCACCACATATCTCTGAAGTTCATTTGGCTGGTGTAGTGCAAAGTTTTTGCAGCACCACTTCATCTTCATCAACTACAAATCCATCGCTTCACACCTAATATAGCTTAACTCGGCATCCGCTGATATAGTTATGCATTACGTCACCTTCCAGGGTAGCTAGTTGAACCGCACCACTAGTCAATATCCTATTGATGATCATGGGTCCGTATCCTCATTTCTTTAACTTGCGTGCATGTTGTTTAAAGGTGTAGACAAGCGCCAAATCTCCTACTCATAATACTTTATTCTTAATATGAGCATCAAAGTAGGATTTCTGTTCCTTCTTGGCGGCATAAATTTTGTTTGTAGCTCTCAGTCTTGTCTCTCCTAATCGTTCTAAGTCAAGTATTCTTGAGGAAAGCTCATGACCGGTCCACTCATACTCCTTTGCAATTTTGAGTGTGAGTATCAAAAAGTCTAAAGGCAACACAATATTATGATCGAACACCATCTGGAATTTTGTGGCATTAAATGATATTTTATAGGCTATGTGATAAGCCCACAAGGCATGGTGTAATTGTTGATCCCAATCCGAACATTGATTGTTCACAATCTTGGTGAAATGTTGCACAAAATCTTATTAGTACTCTCAGCCTATCCGTTAGCTTGTGGATGATATGGTGCCGATTTCTTATGTACTACCATAAAGTTTTGCATATCTTATGAAGACGTTCTCAAATAAGAACTTATCCGTGGTGTGTGCATCATTTTTCCTTGTGGCCTTGGCTTCTACCCATTTAGTAAGATAGTCACTGGAAACTATGATGTACTCGGCATGGGAGTTCCTTGCAGGGGGGGTTAATTGGTCCCACAGAACTTATTCCCCACTTTGAGAATGCATGCCCTTCCATCATGGGTCGTAGGCGCATCTCATCCATACATATGGGATATTGATTCCTTTGACATACGTCACATCATTTTATGTAGGTGTGCGCATCCATATGCAAAGTGGGCCACCATAATCTTGAAAATAGTATGGTCTTGATAACGCAATCAGGTCCAAATGGCCTCCTACTACACCCTTGTGTGCAGCTTCCAATAGGTTAAGATATTCGCTTTCGTGCACACATATCCTCAGATAACCATCTCATCCTCGCCTAGACAAATTATCACCAATGAGCTTGCAGTCTAATGCCTCTTGTTCTAGGCTTCGTTTATGTGCTACAATCATGTCCGCTGGAAAAGTCTTTGTTTGTAGGTAAGTAACTAAAAGTTCACTCCAATTTGGCGTTAGGATCACCTATTATAAAGTGGTGTGTTCTATTGGGGGTCTATTACAACACTTTGGACATTCGTCACACAATCGTTGACCATAAAGACACACTCCTCAGGGTTTAAATAGACTTGATATTCCCGACACTTATCGAAGATGTGTTCAAGCTTAGGGATATGATGTGGTCTATGCACTGAGTGAGCACACAAGTCATCCACATACACATCTAGGTTTTTTCTTAAAAACTCTCTGAACACATGGCACATCAACCTTTGGAAAGTTGCAGATGCATTCGTCAGCCCAAAAGACATTAGTCGAAATGCAAAGATACCCCGCTTAGTGGTAAATGTCATCTTATGTTGGTCCTCAGGGGCAATGGCAACTTGATTATAGCCTAAGAATCCATCAAGGAAGCTATAAACTTCCTTGCCTATGACTTTTTCCAACAGGTGTTGTGTAATGGGTAAAGGGTAACTATCCCTAATGGTAGCAGCATTGACCTTCTTTAAGTTAATGCACACTCTCAGCTTATCGTTCTTCTTAGGCATGACTACGATGGGTGATACCCATTTAGTTTGTTCTATTTCATAGATGAATCTAGCTTCTATGAGTCTCTCTATTTCTTCCTTGATTTTCAATGCATAATTTTCATTATATGTATAGGTCTTTTGCTTAGTGGGTCTTGCCTCTGTGGTCATGAGTATCCTATGGGAACATATATCAAGATCTACCCCTTTCAAATCTTTGTAACTCCATGCAAACACATCCCTATACCTCTTCAATAGAGCAATCAAACTTTCTTCCTCTTTGTCAGTCAAATCATGTCCTATTTACGTGCATCGTTCTTCTCCTTCCTCAATTGCCACTACAACTTTCTTTGTGGTTTCCTTATTGTCATAAGCTTCTCTTGAGTTTTTGTCTCTTTTTGGCATTCTAATCATGATTTTTTGGTCTTCCACCACATATTTCCTAAAGTTTTTGGCACTTCCATCAATGGTTCTTCTTCCTCAGTTTTCTTGTTCTTTTACTTCTTCATCTTTTGATTTCATTGACTGGAACTTGAATTATCCTTTTCCTTCCTAGGGGTGGTGAGTTCTAGTGACATGGCTCTTACCCAACCTAGAAAATCCTCATCGTTCACTTGCTTACTCCATTCCAAGATTTCTCCTTCAAGATTATCCTCTTCTATTTCTTCCTTTACTAAGTTTACAATGAAGATGGATATATCATAACTATCTTCGTCACAATGGGGAGTCCATTGTTCTTTGTTAATTGCAATATCCATAGTCGCTAGAATATCTGCCGAGCCATAGGGTTCGAATTCCTCGCATGGAAATACTATCGGAATGTATGCTGGGTCTTCAATGGGTCTAGAGGTGTGTCCTACTCCTGATGTTCTTGCTTTCGCACATTCCTCTTCCTTGGCTACGATTTTACACATCCAAAGGTGTGTATCCTCATGCAACCATGATGGATATGATGTTAAGGAATGTACCGATTCCTTATCCTCTTCGTTCCTATGTACCGTATTCCATTGCAAAGGTGGTACGTCCCTATGTGAATAGTCTGTGAGGTTCACTTTCGTGGTCACTCCTAGGTGTTGTAAGTACAAAGAGTTGGTTCCCCAATCCTGTACTACCTGCAATTGTCACATGAAAGGTTTACCTAAGAGCATCTCATATGCTTGATTCTTTCCAAAATCACATATTGCAAAGATGTGATCGAATTCTACTATGCAAGTGGATAGATTAATGCCTTCCAATAGACCTAAGGGTCTTTCTATATGTCTGCCTATCATCTGCAACTTCATCCTAGTAGGTCTAAGGGTTGGTTTTCCTCAATGGAAGTGGTCGCAATAGCTACTCCTGCATCTGTGTCTAGGATGGCTTTGGTAGTGTGACCTTTGTACGTAATGGGCAAATCAGCGTTACCTTCCTCACCTTCACTCGCATCTCCCACCTTATCTAGGGGTATTTCATGTACCTTTCCTCATGCACTTGGTCTAGAAGAGGTTGTGGCTATTTTCGAGAACTAATATGCTACATGTTTCCATAGTTCTGGTTTGATCTTCAACAGCTCATCCAAGGTCAAAAGGCATTGCTTTTTTGTGTTCCTAATAGCTTCGATGTTCCTAGGAAGAATTGATTTCTCTCCCCTTACTTTTGGCCATAATTTCCCAATTGAAGTATTGTGATGCCTCGAACATTGTCTAGGCTAATTTAACCATTTTCATGCACATCTTGGGTCTCTCAATTTCTAAGTCGGGTATAGAGTAATTCTTGCTAGATTCTCCTACTTGTGGTCCTTCTTGGATCCTCGCTTGATAGGCTTTAAACATCATGTCAAGGTTTTCTAGGGTGGGGTCTGCTAGTATTGATCCTGATTTAGAGGTAACTACCCGTGGCTCAGCCTCTTGTGATGTTGTTTCTAAGATTTTAGCTCTGGTTTCCCTTAGGCTTACCTCCAATTCGTTGATCTTTTTACCCCATTTTCTCTTGTTTCGCTCTCGTGACTCTTTCCAAGTTCTCGATTTCTTTCCTATTGATTCTCCTACTTTGCTAGCTTCAGCTATTTTTTCGGGGGTTTTTGGTTGCATTTGCCTTTGTGCTTGGGCTCTAGTTACTGTCAGGATGGCTATGTATTGGGGTATGGACCCTTCAGCATGTTGCACTATGTCTATCACATTGATGGGCATCACTTTCATAGAGGTGTTTGCAGGGTTCTTAGGGCAATCTCTTATAAAGTGCTCCTTTCCACATTTAGGACAAATGCATTGAATATTTAAGTATTGTGAATGCACTGCAATTGCGACATGTGGGCAATCTCTTATGAAGTGGTCTCCTTGGCATTTAAAACATGGTCCTTTGAGTGTTTGTGGTCTTAGTTGTCTAATCTAAGGTCTAGGGTTGGGGTTTGTATACATGACCTGAGCATAATCCGATTCCTAGTTTTGCTCATACACAGGGTTCTCATAGTAAGGGTCTAAGTTTTTCGATGACTCCATATAGTACACTGGCAGGCTGTCCACATGGGTGCAGTCAAAATTGTTTGCATTAGGGTCATTATCTATGATAAAAGGGTTCATGGCTACTAATGCCATGTTGGAATTCTCCTCTGGTGTGGCGTACTTTACAGAAACTACATTAGAGGGGGTGGAGGTTGTTGTCCTAGGACAGGTTGGGGTCTAGGATGTGCTTGATATGGCGCTTGATACTGGGGGGGGCACAATAATATTGTTGTGGTTGGTACTGCCCTTGGTATCTACCTGGCTGATATTGTTGAGGGTAACTCTACCTAACCACTTGTTTATTATATGGACAATCTTGAGCAGAATGGTTTGAGTATTTGTGCTATATGATAGAGTACATTCCATTGGAGTTTCCCATAGGTTTCATTGCATGTGGACACATGTTTGTCATATGGTCACCTCCACAAGTATAACACCTTTGAGGCGGAGCTAATTTGATGCATGGTTTGCTAGAGACTCCCAAACATTTGGTCACCTGTTCCACTAAGTCCTCTATTGAATTGGAACGTCTGGATGAAGTCTCTATAGTGCTATTTGAGTATTTGTGAACCTTAGGAAGTTCTAGCTCATCTCCTACATTATCCTCTATGTCTACATAGATACGTAAACATTGATCCAAGGTTCTTGGCTTCTTCAAGAAGACGTATGATCTTAGCTTAGCACTCAGTAGGCCGTCTATGAACAAAGCTATCAATTTGGCTTGAGTGGGTACTTCCAATGGGGGACATCTTTCTATGTATCGTCTAAATCTTTGACTAGCCATCTTCACTGTCTCTTGAGAGGTTTGTTTGAATGTGTGTATCAAGGAACATGTGTTGTGTCTAATTCTACTCTTGGAAAAGTCCGTAATGAAGGACTCCATCATGTGGTGGATGTCTCTAAATTGGTCTTGGTGCAATGGTCAGAACCAATCCAACACATCACCCTTTAGAGTGAGTCCAAAGGCATTGAATTGTATAAGCATGTCTTCAACTTGTTCAGCCTATAGCACTTGCTTGAATTCTGCTACGTGCTCGTAGGGATCTCTTGGTCCATCAAAACAATTCTTCATAGCCTTCACTAATTGAGTAGTCCTCAAAGTTCTAGGGTGGTCTCTTGGCCTAGGTAGGGGAAAACCGTCCCCACCCCTGTGAGCCCTATGATCCCTTAGAGGTTCTCTTTCAACTCTCCCACTTTTGGTAGGGGCTCTCTCCCTTCCTGCACGATGGATGAAACTACTCTCTACACCTTCTTTGTTCTTCTCTCTATGTTCCTAGGATGTGCCAATACCCAAAATATCCTTAGATACTTGCGATCTTAATGGGGAAAAACTAGTTCCCCTCCCCGTGTATATGCATGTCGACCATGTTTTGTGACCTTATACACTCATTCTAACGTTTCATCTAAGGATACTATCTTTCTTGGAACCTCTAGGTCCTTTATTTCATAAATCATGTTTGCTCCTACTGTAGTAGGATGCGCTGGCTTATATCTCCAAAAGGCTTCATCGGTCTCCTTATTCCAAAATAGTTCTATACTCCTATTCACTTGGGGCATCCACTGAGGAGTTATCACCCTCATTAGTACGGATTTTTCCTCTTGGTGTTCTAGGTTCCTCAATCTGTTTACCATGTCCTTCCACATCTATGTCCACATTTTCTACCATCTCACCAAGTTCATTCATTGAGTTGGTCCTAATTGCAATGATATATATTGTCCCTTCTTTGTCTATGTAAGCCTCATTTTCAAACTTTACGGCTAGATATTCTAATCCCATAGGTTGGTCGAGATTATGTAGTTGAATTACTGACCTATGAAGACCATCCTCATATACCTGGGCACCCAATCTATTCATACAAATATACTCCAATTGATTCTTCTAGGGTCCCTCTGTCTTCTCTAGGTGGGCTACATTAAATGACACTCCTGGTCTACCCGTGTTGAAAATCATATCCAAA
>CM035444.1:38600895-38615895 GCA_020310875.1 Ceratopteris richardii | reverse complement strand
TCAGAGCCTATACCAGTTGAAGATCCAGCTAATTCAAGATTGACGATTCAGCCAGATCCAGATCTTCTATGAGCTTGGAAGAGGCAGAATGCTGATGCGTGAGGCTTGGGGCATATTGGCTCGATAATATGAGACCAAGAACCACACTAGGATACAGAATTTAGAAAATCAGTTGGCAAATGAAAAGCATTCTGATTTTGAAAAGGCTAAAGATTTTATCAAACGGATAAAACATCTTCAAGACCAATTGGTTGGAGTTGGTGTTGTTATAACACCAGAAGAGCTAGCTCAAAGATGTGTACGTGTTCTTCCAGCAAAGTATGATGGATTAGTAACAGCCCTTAACACTCAGGTAAGACCAACTCCCCTCACATTTGAAGAGTTTTGTGCTATGGGTTTAGAAGAAGAGATGCGGTTGACGAATCAGCAAAGTACAAGTGATGCTTCATTTTCAGCAAATGCAAAAGGTAAAGGCTCTTCTGATGTATCAAAGAAGAAGCCAAAGAAGAAAAATTTCAGAGGAAGTTGCTTCTATTGTGAAAAGAAAGGCCATGCCATCAAGGATTGCAGAAAGAAGCAAGCTGATGAACGGAATGGGACTATAAAATCATCATGGAAGAACAAAGAGTCTGCAAACAACACAGAGTTGGAACTTTGGGTAGCTATTGAAGAGGTATGTTCATCTGCTCAAGCTCGTGTTGATGAACCATGGATTTTAGATAGTGGAGCTTCTCGCCATATGACCAGTAAAAAGGATTGGTATAGTTCCCTAGTGCCTCTACGAGAATCCATCAATGTAGTGGTGGGAAATGACTCCAAGTGTCCAACCGAAGGAACTGGAACCATCTCTTTTATCACTTCTCCAGGTGTTGAGAAAAAGTTATCTCTTTATGTTGTCAGTTTCTGCAATAACAGATCGTGGACTCAAAGTTCACTTCAATAAGAGTGGTGCAGAAATCATAGATTCATCAGGTAATGTTATAGTAAAGGCATACGACGAGATAACTTGTATGAGTTAAGTGCTTTAACTGCTACAGAAGATAAAGATGTAAGTAGGTTATGGCACCAACGATTTGGGCATCTCGGATTTGCAGTTTTGAAGGAGATGCAAAGAACAGGGATGGTTTCTCATTTGCCTACATTTTCAGAGTTGCAGGAACCTTGTGAAGCTTGTATGATGGAAAAGCAACAACGAAAGGCATTTCCAAGAGAGACCAGCAATCGATCTCAAGCTCCTCTAGAGTTGGTACATGCTAATCTCTGCGATAAAATATCTACACCTACTTTAGGAGGATCTTTCTACTTTTTGCTGTTAGTCAACGATTATAGTAGAAAGATGTGGGTTTATTTCATTCGAGAGAAGGCTGATGCTTTTGAAAAATTTAAAATGTGGCATAAGTATGTAGAAAATGAATCAGGAAGGAAACTAAAGAAATTTAGAACAGATAGAGGAGGTGAATTCTTGTCAACAGAATTCAACAATTACTATAAGGAGCATGGTGTGAAAAAGCAACTTACCACAGCTCATACACCTCAACAAAATGGCATTGTTGAGCGCAGGAACAGGACAGTAGTTGAAATAGCTCGTTGTATGTTAAAGACTCAAGACATGCCTGATTCATTCTGGGTAGAAGCAGTCAATACAGCAGTCTACATCCTCAATCGAAGCTACACAAAAGCACTGAAGGGGAGACTCCTCAAGAAGCACATTCTGGTAAAAAGCCTTCAGTTTTGCATTTCAAAATTTTTGGTTGTCACTGTTATGCACATATTCCTGATTCAACAAGATCAAAGTTCGATTCAAAAAGCAAAAAGTGTGTCTTCCTAGGATATAGTGAAGAGTCTAAAGCATACAGGTTGTGGTATCCTGAGGCAAGGAAGATTTTTGTCAGCCGAGATGTGGTGTTTGATGAATGACCACACTTAGTAAAAGATAAAGGTAAATCTATTATCTCATCAAACGGAGAAATATCTCACCTTGTGCCTATCAAAAGACAGGTTAAAGTTGAGGAGGAAACATCTGATGGAGAAATTTCCTCGATAAAAAGCCAACCAGTTGTAGCTGCACAGCGTAAGCCACTACCGAAGTGGGCACAACAGCTCTTTGATGATCACAATCCACATGTAGATGTACCAGAATCATCCTCAGATGGATCATGAAGATCAAAGAGAATAGAGGAGCAAAGAAGAGCCTCGGAACACATTGTTAACATGGCTCTAATGGCAGATATCAGATCGAAGGATTTGATGTTCAAGAAACTTTTGCACCAACAGCACACATGACAACTATTCAGACGGTACTTGCAGTAGCTACACAAAAGTCTTGGCCTATTTTCCAGATGGATGTCAAATCTGCATTTTTGAATGGTCACCTCAAGGAGGAGGTATACGTATCTCAACCACCAG
Organism: Ceratopteris richardii; assembly: GCA_020310875.1. Classification (NCBI taxonomy): domain Eukaryota; kingdom Viridiplantae; phylum Streptophyta; class Polypodiopsida; order Polypodiales; family Pteridaceae; genus Ceratopteris; species Ceratopteris richardii. The sequence goes on along the minus strand of CM035444.1, from coordinate 38,613,489 downwards.
GTTTTGAGGTGCCCAATTCAAAAAATAAAGTTTGCAGGTTGAAGAAAGCTTTGTATGACTTAAGCAAGCTCCACGGGCTTGGTACCAACGGATAGATAATTTTTTCAAAAATATGGGTTTTGAGAGAAGTACTTCAGATGCTAACTTGTATGTAACGAAAAGGGATAGCAAGCTAGTTGTTATCATTGTATATGTGGATGATTTGATCATTACAGGAGATCATCAAGAACTCATCAATCAAACTCGGATCAGCTTGGGAATTGAGTTTGAAATGACAAACTTAGGTCTACTCCATTTTTGTCTGGGAATTGAAGTATGGCAAAGGAAGGGTGGCATTTTCATCTCACAACAAAAATATGCCAAAGAAATTCTCAAGGCATTTGGAATGATGGACCGCAAACCAACTAGCACACCTATGGAGGTAAATCATAAGCTATCTATGGATGATAATGTGCCTGATGTAGATGCTAAGAATTACAGGAAGCTCGTTGGAAGTCTTATTTTTTTGTGCAACACTAGACCAGACATTTGCTATGCTGTTGGAGTGTTAAGCAGGTTTTCCAAAAAACCTAAGGAGAGTCACTGGAATGTTGGAATGCGAATTCTAAGGTACATTGCAAGAACCTTGGATTTTGGTATTTTGTATACCACAGGTGATACACTTCAAGGATATTGTGATTCATATTGGGCTGGAGATTGTGATTCTAGAAAATCAATTTCTGGATATTATTTCTCACTTGGTTCAAGAATATTTTCTTGGGTAAGTAGGAAGCAACCAACTTTCGCACTCTCCTCCACTAAAGCAAAGTACAAAGCAGCTTGTTTTGCTTCTTGTGAGGCAGTCTGGTTAAGGAAAATTCTTGCATATCTAGGCTTGCCATCAAATATGGCGACTGTACTCAAGTGTGATAATCAAAGTTGTATGGCTATTGCAAAGAACCCAGTATTTCATGCTCGCACCAAGCACATAGAAGTACAGTACCATTACATTCGTGAGCTAATTGAAGATGAAATTGTGGAGCTAGAATATTGCCCAACAGAGGCAAATCGTGCTGACATATTCACTAAAGCACTTGGAAGAGAGCAGCTCAACAGGCATCTTCAACAAATGGGCATAGGACCAAGACCTACTTGATTTATCATCTGTAAACATTGAGAGGGGTGTTAGTATATGGTCAATGTCTACCTCTCATGATTGTATGCACATTTTGTAAGGCCCCCATTATGAGGAGAAGCCAAGCGTGCATCACACAGTTGATGGGAATTCCAACTTGCATGTTGGATGAAGGTCATATTGGACCATGTAAGGTATTGTAAGGAAAGGGAGTTACCAAGGTCCCCAATTGTGGGGTCCGGGGCAGCGGTGAACAATCCAAGGCTGGGGTCCCAGGGGGCTAGCGGACCCCCTGGTGGGGGTCACTGCCCCCGGCGGGACAGTAAAGGGAATATTCCATGGAATATTCCCTCATGGAGTCAAAAATCATTTATAATTGTTAGGTCAGTTCAACTGGTCTAAGCCGTGTATGGCACTTACGTGGGCGATGGCCGCCCACGCTCTACCGCCCATGTATAGCCGTCCACGGAAGGCCACCCATGATCCTATATATACATGACTTCTGCGCTACCTGAGACGTTGAGTTGAGCAAGCATATCTCTACCTTGTATCTCCCTATCTAGAGTTGTCTAGATCACCATTTAAGCTCTACCTTGAGAGTGCATGGATGGACAACGCCATCATCTTTGTACATGCTTCTAGTTGAAAAATTGTTGAGATTCTCCTATATCTTTTATCTTCTCTGCTACTGCTCCTATGCTATATTGCGTAACTATTGTCTTACATGTATGTATGTATGTATGTATGTATGTATGTATGTATGTATATATGTATGTATGTATATGTATATCTATAGAGAGAGAGAGATATTATCATCAAGTGAAAGACCAAGTTCCAATAATTTAGTGATTGCAGTTCAAGACGAATAAGTAGTCATGCGCAGTAGACATGAAATTTTATGCGATTGTCTTGGAGAAAGGTAAACTATTATCAAGTGGATCTACAACTTTAAGTGAGAAACCAAATCGTTATTTTAACTGTTACAAGACGTCTTCCTACAAAAGGTTTACCCTAGAAAATGGCATTGGCTTTAATGAAACGTTTTTCTCCCATTCATCTATGACCTATCTCTCAAACCATTTGTGCATTTCAATAATATAATCTTTGGGCTGTGTATCGATTTGAGATATTGAAACTATATATATAAAGAAAATCAAAATATGCATTTTTACAAAGATCATTGAGTAGTTTGAAGCAAGCATAAACCACTTACTATGAAGAATTTCATGTATTACTGATCGTACATTGATTTCAAAATATTTCCAGGGATAGAACTGCAATTTTGAGTGTGCATTGATGATCTATGTATCGAAAATGTGTTGCTCCACTAATCGTATTGAGGCATGCATTGTGTATTTTAAATTTAAGATAGGGACCTTACATGATATTTCACTCTTAAGATATCCACAATATTACTTAGGAATTCAATTTACGGACCTTAAAGAAGGTAATGTCTTATGTCAAGCATGTGAAAAAACAGAGATGCTTCAAGCATTCAAACTTCAAGATAGTGGAACTATCTCTAACTCCTAGAGAGGAACCTTATTCCACGTAGCGGTTCTCTATCTTATGTCATAAAAGTCCAAGGATAAACAATGTAGCTTGAAACATATCACTGGCAATCCCACTGGATACAGTGAAATCACAACCAAAAAAATATATCAAACCTACGACAGCCATTTCAACAGTAATAAGGATACATGAAAATGGAACTTCTTTGCACAATTTCACATATCCATGCTCACGTTCAGAAATGTCAGGCAAGCCAATATACCCCCTTTCCCACAAAATTCTGGCTGGTTCAAAATTTTTGGTTCTCTCTGAAATTCAATTTTGGTTGGTTCTTCATAAAGTAATCTCCATCAATCTATCATGCCAAATACACCCTTTTTTGGAAACATAATCTCTGTTTGTTTTTTTCCATATAATGATTTTCATACATAAATACCAGCTACAATTACAAAATCCATGGCGGATATTAGAATACAGTGTTACAGAACATGGAAGTACATCCAATGCAATTGCCAACCAATAAAGAGGACAACCTTAATTGAGTGCCCTTGCTTTATTTGGAACATTATGAGGTTTTTCATTTCCTATTATTAGACCTATTAGACCTATAGCCAAAACCCAGATGATGAATTGTAGAAGCTCAATCTAGTATGGCTCTGGCTTGAAGTGTCCGGCAAGTAAAAATGTACAGAATTATCGGTGAACATCCTGCCCCTGCAGTTTGTATTTCACCCATGTAACTTGATATTGTGCAATATCTTGTTGACTCTTGTAAACATCACTCTGAAGCCTAAAACAATAACCCCCTTGAGGGGGCACAATTTTACTGAACAGCAACTCTTTGAACAGAAAGGTGATTAACTTGACAATCCTTCCCATCCAGGTAGAGAGAACTCTGCATCTCTATCAACCTTGAAACCTGCATAGAAGAATTGTGAAAACTTCATGATTTGGAGCCTATGAGTACTTTACAGGAAACAAACAAATGTCTACATGAAAAGAGGTGTGTGTGTGTGTGTGTGTGTGTGTGTGTGTGTGTGTGTGTGTGTGTGTGTGTGTGTGTGTGTGTGTGTGTGTGTGTGTGTGTGTGTGTGTGTGTGTGTGTGTGTGCACGTGTGCGCGTGCGTGCACGTGTGCGTGGGCGCGTGTGTGTGTGTGTGCGCACGCGTGCGCGCGCGCGCGCGTGTGTGTGTGTGTGTGTGTGTGTGTGTGTGTGTGTGTGTGTGTGTGTGTGTGTGTGTGCGCGCGCCCGCGTGCACGCGCGCGTATGCAAACGTGTGCAGCTGTGTCTCTTTGGGAGGGGGTTTTACTCACAGCACGCTGAAATGCGAAAAGCTCTTCCCTTCCAGACAAGAGAAACTGAATGCCTCTTCTCTCTTCAATGGTACCTCCAATAGGAGCTACAGTTCCTGACACTGTCACATCCCTCCTTGAGCGTACATTCTCAGCTTCTGTTTCAAACTGGAGGCTGACAAAAATAAAGTTCATTTGAACTGTATCATCACCATGCTTTGATTCCAGTTAAAATCACACTTGCACTCAACATCACCTACCTTTCCAAATCAACCAAGGATCCCTCCTCTGAACCCAAAAACAGTTCATCAATAGAGCTTTCTGCAGTACATATCATCTGTCTCCGATGATTATAAAGCTCGTCAATGAGGGTGATGAATCTCCGGGCCTGTCATAAAAACTGTTTTATAACAAGCACAGTAGTGGAAGTCCTTCAGAGAGAAGTGCATGCAAAATGTAGTGTCCTTACCTTGTCACGATTTCGCATGCTCATTACAGGAATGCCAGTAATAAAGACTGTATGAAAGTTACGGGCTAGTGCTATATAGTCTGCAGCTCCAACCTTCAAAAAAACAAACCCATCCCAAAAAAAAACTGTTACTTGACATTGGCCATCTTATGGTATGCAATTATCTATATATTAAAGCCACAGTGTCACATACAGGTCTATCACATATTTCCTCAAATGTGAATCGAGCTACTCCATTACAGCTACAGGGAACTTCAAGAGTTCTGTCGTTTTATGAACACCATCAAGCAAATATGTCAGAACACAAGTGAAAGAGATGAAAACTAAACAATCACAAGGTAAAATAGAACACCCTCTCCATCATACCTATCACAATGAAAGTAAAGTCTAGGTGCCTATCAATTCACAACATACCTCCCAAACATAACAGATACAGTTGCCATTTCAGCTTTGCCACCTGATACCATTTGTTGCCATCTCAGCTCGAGAGATCTACGTGTATCTTCATTAAGAGGCCAAAGATAATTTTTCCAATCGCTCTACTAAAGCTCAAGTTAGCACTCTGAAGTGAGATACAAAATTTTTCAACTATACAAATGATGGTTATATAAATGTAAAGTTACCTTGGCATCAGGTTCCTGCAACCTTCTGTAATCAGTTTCACTTCCTAGCAATACTATCTCACAATGCCGTTGCAACTGTCCGACGAATTTGTCAAATATTTCCTTCTGCATTTTTTCCTGTATAATTCCTTCCATCAGAAAACAGAAAGAATAAAAAACTACTTGCATTCAAGCACAAATGAAACCTTGTTCAGATCCCCCGGTGCACGGTTGCTGGTGGAAACAATAATTGTTCCCTTCTTGATGAGAGAGGTGAATATGCCAGACAAAGCCACTGCTGTAAACACATCAACCACCTGCCATTCAAGGAAATAATCAGCACTGCGGGCTACACACAAAACTCGAAGCAAATAACTACCCTTTATCTGAGCACCTGTAGTTCATCAAAACAAAGCAAGCTTGCACCCTCTCTTGCAGTTTCACTAAGAATGCTTTCTGCTACAATATCGAATATGTTTGTGTGTTGAAGCTCTTCTTGAAATCTCTTTTCGTCATCAAGCCACTTTTTAACTGCCTTTTGAAATGCCACTGTTTCAGAGTCTTCAAAGTTGTCATCATCACTATCTAAGACACCATTGTCCACCTTCTCCTGTTGTTGTTGTTTCCACAATTTGTGCATCCGATCATGGACCTCCAGCAATGCCTGATGAAAAGAAGATCAACATGGCCTATCTATAAAATATGGTTTACAGGCAAAATAATGTTTACCGCATGAAAATGAAGTCTCCGTCTATGGCTGACAAATGTTTCAGCAGCATTATAGAACATGTCCATCAACATAGTCTTTCCTGTTATAATTTACAGAAGCATTCGAGCTCAGTTGCAATCCTCACGTGACAATTCAGTGCCGAACTAAATCTTTTTCTCTTTTTTTTTTTACCAATCAGAGTAGCATTCAAAGAGAAAATAATGGATACATCTTCCTCCTATCATTTATCGGCATTCAGGGTCTCTAACATTTAAAAAATGCTAATTTATCATTAATATGTATATTGTCAGGGATTCTTTTCATTTTCACTGCTGATGTTGCAGCAAAATAGTCCTGACTAACATGTTTACTGTCTGATGAACCACAGATGCTTCCACTGCTTTAGTCTTCAAAGGTTTGAGTTCTCTTGAAGTTCTGCATGTTTACTCTATGAAATTTTAAAAACGATGCAGTCTCAATTGGACACATTACTTCTCTATCTTCAAATCTCAGGGAAATGTAATAAAGCCACTCGCAGGTTTGAGCAAATTTAAAATTTATTGGTCAGACTTTTACATCTATTAAAATGACTTGCTTATACAAAAGACTAATGAATAAATACAGATCCGTTCCAGTGTGATGCAGAAAGGTTAGGATATTGAGTCAACACTCACCACAGCCCACACTTCCATAAATGTAGAGACCCTTTGGACTTTGCGGTAACTGAGGAGGGCACCCAAGTATCTCATCAAGCCTTTCTTCCCTCTTGATATGTGCTACCATCCTTCCAGAACCAGGTTCACGTTTCCTCTTTGATGTCTTCGCCCTACACATCCAGCAAAATACATGATTAATTTAGTATCTAACATGTGACCCAAACTAAGCAAAAGATCTAAAGAAAGAAGGGCCATAACCTCAACCACTGAATTGCTGCAGGTCCATAAACACGCCGTTGCCAATGTTGTTCATTCTCAGACTCGTATAAGAGAAGACGGTCCTTCAAACTTTTGAACCACCTTCATAGAGGAAAGCTCAATGTCAATCAATAGAAAAGAGAAAGAACTGAAACAAAACTGACCTTAAGCTTGAAAAATTAAGCATAACTGCTACCTAAGAACTATGTTTGCAAAAGTCTTCTGTCCTTCAGCAAGTTTCCTTTCTATCTGTTTTTTTGCTGCTTGCTCTGCTTCTTCCTGTAGAATTTTTTGTCGTAGCTGATGCCTTGATGCTTCCCATTCCCTCAGCTGTGTCTGTTGAAGCAGATAATTGACTTGGCAGCTTACAAGTGATTATGTTAAGCCAAATTTTCAAAAAGGCTCCTCATCTTACATGCTTCATGTTATACCAAGAAGAATCACAGGAGACCAGCATTAGCATCAACAAGCAATGGAAGTAAAGCAGAATCCAACAATTTATTTCCATCCCTGAAGAAATCCTGAGTAACAGATAACAGACTCCTTTCTTTCATCTTCCCTAGTTGACAAGTTCATCCAAAGACTGAGATGCAACTATGTGTTAAGGGCCAAACTGATTTGCTGTCATCTATATTATGCTTGTACTGCCGGCCTGAATTTAATTTGTGAATGGCTTGATCACTTTGGAAGGGACATAATTGTAAGCACTACTGTGATTCGAAATAAATTAACAGTTACCAAGATCCAAAATCATCACAGATTAGCTTTTTATCATGTGAATGAGCTAGAATTTTGATTGGCCTTTCAATGGAGCTGGTTCGCAATCAATTTGTATTTCCTCAACATAGATGCATTTAGTTCTTTTTCATCATGTTCTACGCAAATCTCAGAAGTTGGTTACCCAAGCAAACAGGGTCAAGTAATGACAAACAATCTGCTGAGAATTTTAAGAATCTTTAAATTTTATGGCAGAATCACAGCCATCACCTTGAACAAAGCAGAGAGAAAGCACTGCACAGTAAGTTTCTACATGGAATTTCAGATCTTCTACTTACATGGTAAAGCTTCATACTATTGTTGTACTCTGAAAGTTGTTGCAAGAGATTGTCCAAAGCTTTCACAACACTCTCTTGGTGGGAATCTTGTCGTAAAGCTCCACGCTGGCGAAGCCCATTATAGTTTTCAATAAAGCCTGTGGACAAGTTTTTACATTGGGCATAGTAAAGCTTAGATAAGGACATAGTACATCTATGCTAAACAATAAAAAGAGGCCCAATAGAAATGTAATACGTTCAATATGAATTAGACAGCACGACCAGAAAAAAAAGGACCTCTACAGTCATAAAAAGGATATTTTCACTAGTGCTTTCCCTGCTTCCATCAACCTTCTGATTCTACTATTCTTAATGCCATGTTAATATTTTTGGTCTTCTTGACATAAAGCCTCTTCCACTGTCCAGTTGTGTAGGCTGTTGGAAACAATGTCAAAGTTGCACAAAACCCTAATTTCCAGCAACCCTAATTTTTGGTACTCTACTACTCAGCCAAATTTCGGTCACAAAAGGTTAAAAATTATTATTATCTCATCAGCTAGTACTTGAGGAGAGCTTTCATTTGGTATATAACACTTTGTCATGAGAGGTTCAGAAATGCAAGAAAACTCTAACCCTTTAAAAAGTCTTTTTGCATATTCATGATCCTCTGGTCATGAGCTTTTAGGAAAGCTAACTCTCTTACCTACCTGATGGCTAGATCAGAAGATCATTGGAGATTTTTACTCCAAAAGCAATTTTTAGCCACCAAAAGCTGATCGCTTTTTTAAGTTTAATGCAAGCTTTTTTTGTGCTTTTCGCAAGCTTTTCACCAAATTTTCGTCGAAGCTTCTAAAGCCTACAAAAGAAGGGCTTGGGGGTCATAGTTGAGAATCACTCATTGATCACTCAAAGCTTATTGAAATGCTCTAACTCTTGGAAGAGGTGTTCCTGAGTTTTGGTGCAGATTTGGAGGAGATTTTGGCAGCCAACCATCAGTTCTTGCTAAGTTTTGTAAGTAGCAAGTCCAATTTCGATTTTTTCTCTTTTGTTGCTTCTATTCCAAGGCTTTGTGCCTTCTACTTCAACACAAAGAGGAGTTTCTCTTGTTATTTAGGTTAATTTCTGATTTAGGGTTTCTAAAACCTAATTTCAGAATTAGGGTTTGCTGTAAAACAAGTCTAAACTGTTTCTATTCACTTCAATCTCACATGCACGCACTCTTCATACCTCTTAGGCACTTTATGGACAAATTCTTGTATCTAGAACCCTAAATTCAACCTAAATTAAGTTTTGTAAGCATACATTCAATTTTGTATCATTTACACACATTATAATTTGACATTCATAATAGATAGTGTAGGTAAGCATTCAGCTTACCGTTACACTTTGAAAAATTGTGTATTCTCTCTCTATTTCTCATTCATCTAATTTTAAGTCTTAAGGTATGTATGCTAAGGTTCATGTGTTGGAAGATCCTATAAACCTGTGAATATTATTATTAGGGCCAACCTCACTTCCAACATTTGATTTCACAGTATAGTTAACGTACACCCTTAACAAGATGAGTGATTATAGACTTGAGAATGAAGATAAGCTTGAAGAAATGTCTAACTATCCAATGTGGAGTTTTATGATGATGCATTTGTTAGAATCTAAAAACTTGTGTAATATTATCAATGGCAAGTACCTAAGGCCAAGACATTCCTTCAAGCTTATCTTCCAAAAGACTTGCTCCCCCAATTTCTACTCAACAAGAGGTTATTGAAGAAGAAGAAGAAACTCTTTCATCATTCAAAGTCCATGATACTACCAGATTACTTCCTACAAAAGAGCGATCCTGATGGGATTCACATGATGCAAAAGGACTTTCATTCATTGCTATGGGAGGCAAGCGGCATATTATACCCCAAATCAGGTCATGCAGAACATCTCGTCAAGCTTTGCTCTAGTTAGAGAATCTTTATCAAAGTAGAAATCCTACTAGGAAAGCTCGTCTAAGGAGAGAGTTAGCCACTATAAGGATGAAAGTTGGTGAGTCAGTTCAGTCAACTATTCTGAAGTTCAAAGACTTACGTGATTAGTTACTTAATGTTGGAGTCAGTATTTCAAATGAGATGGTAAACACACTTTTCACTTCCTCTTCATTTCGTGCTTTTGTTACTTCTTTATCTCTCTCTACAAGAGATGGAGAAATTTCATTTGAAGAGTTGCAATTCCTATTACTTCAAGATGAAGATCAACAAAAGAGTATGGAAGAGAATGATGAAGCCATGTTATCATCATCAAAGGGTAAGAAGAAGAAGGAGACAACAAAGAAGGAGAAGAAGAGTCAGCAAAGTAAGAAGGAAAGTAAGTCTTCCACTTCATCCACATCTACCTCTACTACTTCTTCCACACCAAAAGAGAATTCTATTTCCACTACATCTACTTCAAAGAAAGAAATTTGCCACTACTGCAAAAAACTAGGTCATTTCATAGCAAAATGTAAAAAAAAAAAAGGTTTATAATGAGAAAAAAAAGGTGTCATGTAATAATGTTGAAGATGATTCAAACCCTAAGTCTTCAAGGAAAGAATCTTATGCATGTGTCAATATTGAAGAGTTAGCTTTTGATCAAGTGGCATGAAATGCAATCTCTAATAATCCTTGGATTTTAAAATTTTTATTCTGGAGCTACTAAGCATATGTCAGATTGCAAAGTCAAATCCAGTTGGAAATTTCACAATTTCTAATTTCTTTATATTCCATAAATGAAGAAGAATTTTCTCTCTATATCTACTTTCTTGACAAATGGATATAAAGTTGTTTTTAAGAAAGATTCATGTCGGATCCTCTCACCTGATGAGGAGCATTGTCTACTTCAAGGTGAAAACAGAAGTGGCATGTTTATGTTGTCCAAAATTTGTCATGCTAATGTTGCTAGATCTTCTACACCTAAGGAGAACATGAATGTCATAGAGTTCAGCTACTGTTTTAGAGCATTCAGTGTGCTCTTTTTCTTCCACGCAAGCAGCATATCATCTACATACAGTACAAGAATAATTGGGCTGCCATCTTCATCCTTTTTAGTGTACAAACAGTGGTCTGCATGGCTTCTTTTGAACCCATGTTTGAGCATAAATGCATCAAACTTCTTATACCATTGTCTGGGGGCCTGTTTCAACCCATATAAGCTCCTTTTCTGCTTGCATACCAGATGTTTTTTTCCAAGAATGGAATATCCTTCTGGCTGTTTCATGTACAGCTCTTCGTCTAAATCACCATGCAAAAAGGCTGTTTTAACATCCATTTGGAATAACTCCAAATCCAAGGAAGCTGTGAGAGCAAACAACACACGTAATGTGGTCATTTTAACCACTGGAGAGAACACCTCTTGGAAATCAATGCCCTCCTTTTGGGCATATCCCTTAGCAACCAGCCTTGCCTTATACTTGGATTTGCCATCGACAGTTTTGCCTTGTACACCCACTCGTTGGGAATGGCCTTCCTTCCTTTGGGCAACTCAGCCAAATCCCAAGTATCATTTGCATGCAAAGCCTTTATGTCTTCTTGCATGGCTGACTCCCACTTCTTCTTGTACTCACATAGTTTTGCCTCTTTATAAGTAAGAGGCTCATCCTCATCTGATAACATAAATGTAATAATAGAGGGGTCATATCTATTCACTCGCCTCCTAGGACGTGTAGATCTTCTTACCCAATGATCCACATTACCCGGTAATGGATCTACATCATGAGGTACATCAACTTCTTCATTGTTAATGGGCTGTTGTACATCATTTTGCTGTCCAACATCATCTGGCTCAAAAACCACTAGATTATCTATATTTTCAGCAATATGTGGTGCATGATTATTCCCAAGGTATACATGGCCATCGTTGCCTGCATGAAAAGTAGCAAAACAATCCTTGACAAGAGTCACATGAAACGAAGCACGAGAATCAACAATCCATGTTTGGGATGATGCATCATTTACAGTCAATAAAGCATCAATTAGATCACTTTTAGTGATCGACATGTTTTGTACATGAACATTGCAAGAGACATCATATGCATGAGCATCATCAACGGATATAGTAGCACATAGAATATCTTCCATACCTGAAAGCTCCTCAATAACAACACTAGAGGTCACATTGGCCTTCTTCTTTTCTTTCTGGTTGTCCTGTCCATATGTCCTGTCTTCATTATTGTCCTTTCTTTTATCTCCAGCATTCTTCTTCCTCTCAAGCTCTACCTTGTAGAATCGGCAATCGGGCTTCTTGTGGCCTTTCCTACCACACTGGTAACATGTCACTTCAGGGTCCTGCTTCTTGCTTGAGCTTCCCCTTTCTTTGCTTTTGCTCTTACTTCTCTGTGAATAAGAGCCCTTCTTCTCTGATCTGCCTCTAACCATGTTTGCAGAAGTGCCTCCTTCACCACTTGCTTTTCTCCTGATTTCTTCATTCAATATAGAACCCCTCATACCATCAAAAGTAAGATTGGGGTTATTTGATAATGAGACCACCAAGGTCTCCCAAGAATCAAGAAGTGTCATAAGCAGAAAATAGCTTTCAACTTATCATCAAAGGGAGGCATCCCTAAGTCCTGCAACTGTGAAAGAGTACCTGTAAAATGAGATAAGTGCCTCTGCAGGACTCTTACACTCATCCGATTGCATGCCAATTAATTTCCTCATCAGATGTACCTGATTAACAGGTGTGGTGTTCTCATAAGCGGCCTTCAGCTTGACCCACAACTCTGAAGTTGTAGTAATGCCCTCGAGGTCTACAAGAATGTCATCAGACACCGCCATTTTTATGTAAGTGACAGCCCTTCTATTCAGATCATGCCATGCATCGTCTAACATATCTTCCAGCTTTCTTGCATCCAATGCCCTGTCACAATCTTTGAGGAAGAGAATTCCCTGAATTCACTCCTTCCAAAGATCAAATTCTATGCTCTCGAAG
>CM035444.1:38460895-38590895 GCA_020310875.1 Ceratopteris richardii | reverse complement strand
TGTGGATTCGGATAATGGGGGTGAGTTTACAAGTGCTGAATTCAATAGATTTTTGTGAAAATCTTCATATTAAGATGCATGTTGTCTATAGCTAATCTCCCTCATGGATTTTGGGGAGAGGCTTTGAAAACTGCAGTCCATGTTTGCAATCGATCCCCTCATATGCCCTTAAAAGGTGGCATTCCAGAAGAGGTTTGGTCTAGCATACCAGCTTCGTATGACCACCTACGCATTCCAGAAGAGGTTTCGCTTGGCAAATCACCTACGCATCTTTGGTTATGATGCTTTTGTGCATATAAGCCCGGAGTTGAGAAGCAAGTTAGATGCAAATTCCTTTCAAATTGGATGAGCGCAATGCAATTGGAATTGGATTCTATTCACAAAAATAGTACTTTGCAGTTATGTGAATTGCCAAAAGGTAAGAATGCCATTAGTACTAAGTGGGTTTACAAGATTAAAAGAAAGTCAAATGGTAGCATTGATCGCTACAAAGCAAGATTAGTTGCATACAATTATGCATAAATATATGACATCGATTATAAAGAGACTTTTACACCTACTTCGTGCATGACTACCATTCGTTTTGTGAGTTCGCTTCCCATTGTGGTTGGAAAGTGCATCAATTGGATGTAAAAAAGTTTTCTTGAATGGCGATTTGCAAAAAGAGATCTATGTGAAGAAACCTCCTAGATTTGCCATCAAAAGTAGAGAGCATATGGTTTGCCGCTTGCGTATGGACTTAAGCAAGCTCCATGTGCATGGTATGACAAGATACATAAGCACTTGATTGCTCTTAGTTTTACATATATTCTATTGAGAGCACACTTAATGTACGCAAAGAGGGGCTGATTTTATAGTGTTTGTTTTTTATGTCAAGGATATATTCTCTTGACTGAGTCATGTGATAAACTACTTAAGCATTTTCGTTTTGAGGATTGCAAGTCTATCTCAACACCAGTGCAAACAAGATTTAGGTTCTCAATTGAGGATGGAAATGATGCGTTTGAAACCTCTCTTTATCAGCAAGCTCTGAGATGTTTGATATATGCATGTAGCATAAAGCTAGACATACAATATGTAGTTTCCGAGTTGAGTCGATTTATGCATAGCTCTTGCACTAAGCATTGCAAAGCGATAAAACATGTGTTTAGATATCTCAAAGGCACTTTGAGTTTGGATCTCTTTTATGGTAGAGATGCTCAACCATGCTTGCATGTTTTTGGAGACAGTGATGCTTGTTGTTATGATACATGAGTGTCCAGTAGTGGTAATTACTTTTTCCTTGGAGGATCATGTATATCTTAGTTGAGTAAGAAGCAATCTACTACGGCCATGTCGTTGCGAAGCTCATTATAGTGCAGTATTCACAATTGTAACTACAATTGACTACAATTGAGTCATTGGAGTGTATATGATTGAGACGCTTATTGATGGATCTATGCATGGAGAATGATGCACCTATATATATTCTCAGTGGTAGTCAGAGTGCATTGGTGGTTGCAAGAAATCTGGTGTTGCATGCGCACATAGAGCACATTGAGATTCATTACCATTAGACAGAGAGCGCCTTCATGCTCAAGATATTGATTCGCTCAGTCACTAGAGTGTATAAAGTTGAGACTCTTATTGATGGATCTATGCATGGAGAATGATGTACCTACATGTATTCTCAGTGGTAGTCAGAGTGCATTGGTGGTTGCAAGAAATCTGGTGTTTCATGCACTCACAAAGCACATTGAGATTCATTATCATTAGACAGAGAGTGCCTTCATGCTCAAGATATTGATTCGCTATATGTGCCTAAATAAGATAATGTGGGAGACATATTCGGCAAACCTCTTCCACAGGAAAAGTTTGAAGCTTTTCGCAATTTTTTATGTTTATCACCTTGTGGGAGCGTATCTGTAGTTCCCTATATGTGTTCACATCATTCGCTTAAAGGGTGTTCGTTACACTTGTGCATCCCTCGAGTAGCTTTGATGTGAACATTTTTCCTATATATGGGCATTTTTTACTTTAGTGTTGGCTAGAGGTTTCGTCCCCATGTAACCCCATATACATGATATACTCATATATGGTGGTACATTGTACTTAGGGATTCACTTATAGCTCTCACTTCACTCATTCTCATATTATCGGTCATCTATCAACAGAGAGCTCTTCCAACCATGTCATGTCTTTGTGCACCCATCTCCTCCTCCTCTCGTGTGTACCTCTATTTGTGCTTCCTCGCTCTCTCACACACACCCAACAAAAAGGGCCTTGAAATGTCATCTCTTATGCATACATTTGATGTGAAGGGCACAAAGCTTGCTTTTTGAAATGATTGTCGATATGAAAAACAAGTGCAAAATTATTTTTACTATGGTATGTCTAGAAAATCTAACGTTCTTGATCTTGTGCACATTGATGTGTGTAGCATACCCTTCAAATCTATTTTTTCTTTTTTCTTTTTTTTGGGAGCAGGGAGGAAGGAGAGATTTAATAATTTTATTGATGATCACTCTAGAAAGCTTTCGGTATAATTGTTGAGATTTAAGGATGAAACGGTTGCTTTGTTTAAGAAATCTCATGCATTTGTGAACACCCAAACAGGCATAAAGCCTAAATGCTTAGGTACAAACAATGTGGGTGGGTTCACAAGTGCTGAATCTAACAGATTTTGTGAGTTACACTGCATTAAGAGGGAGCTTGAAGAACAAATTAGATGCAAAGTCCATGAAGAACAACTTAAATGCAAAGTCCATGAAAAGCATCCACATGGGATATGGAGATGATGGTGAAATGGGCTCTAAAATTTGTTAACCTCAACTTAAAAAGGTCACATGCAGTTGAGATGTTGTATTTAATGAGGCAAGGCTGTTTAAAAACAGTTTGTGCCTCTAAAGATGACTATAGAAAGATCAAATTTCAACATGTACAGCCACCCATTAGACCTGACTTTTAACCCCCGGATGAACCACATATGACTCAAATTGATAATGAGCTAGTGGTTTTTGAGCCAAAAGATGGATACCATAATGAGGCTCCTAAAAGGCATATGCAATCACTTATGCATGCTGAACATAGGCTGAAAATGATGTATAACAGCCCATAAATGATGACGAAATCATTATACCTCCTGACGTAGATCCAATGCCAGAAATTGTTGATCATTGGGCAAGAAAATGTTGATCATTGGGCATAGATTTCCAAGTAACCGTTCTCTCCTATGGTAAAAATGACCACATTACATGTATTGTGTGCTCTCACAGCTGCCTTGGATTTGGAGCTGTACTGAGTGGCTATAAAAACAGCATTTTTGCATGATGACCTTCATAAAGAGTTATACCACCCCTCGGAAAGAGCACCTTGCATGCAAATCGAAATGAAGCTTGTCTGGGCTGAAGCAAGCACATAAACAATGGTAAAAAGGTTCAATGCATTCATGCTCAAACATGGGTTTAAAAGAAGTCATGCTGATCACTGTTTGTACACCAAAAAGGACATAGATGGCAGCCCAATCATTCCTGTGTTGTAGTTGATGATATGCTGTTGGATGGGGCGCAAAAGAACACTCTAAATGCTCTAAAGAACTTGGAGGAGTTGAACATATCCTTGGTATGAGGATAAAAAGGGATAGACAACAGCACACATTGCACTTGTCTCTGGAAAAGTACATTGAAAAAGTGCTGGACAGAGTTAATATGGCTGATGGGAAACCTGTTGGAGTACCATTGTAGCCACATGGAAGCTTTCCAAGGAAGATTGTCCCAAAAATGATGAAGCAGCCAGCTATTTGAAGAGTGTTGCATATGCATCAGCCATGTGGTTCACTTATGTATGCTATGGTTGCTACCAGTAACCAGGCCAAACATTGCTCACTCATTGAGAGTTGAGCGCTGTTTTATGGCTAATCTTGGCAAAGCACATTGGGATGCAGTTAAATCCATTTGAGATATTTGAAAGAGAACAAAGCTAAATGCCTACATTATGGGAAGGGCCCATTGGAACTGAAAGAATTTTTCGACTCAAACATGATTGTTAAGGCATTTGGATTGCCTTTCATTATCAAACAAAAATCAAGCAACCCATTTAGATCAATTTGCACAATTGGACAAACTGGCAAAATTTCATTTGCATCAATAAATTACTCCTTGAAATCAAAGCATCAATAAATTACTCCTTGAAACCTTTGATCTTTGTAAGAAATTTGTCCTCCATTAATATCCTCACTCTCAATTGTTTTGAAGGTAAATGACATCAGCCTCATTTCTTGCCTTATACACTGCGAAAAGAACATTCCAATCATCCTTGGTTGTTCTACATGAGTCATGACGAATATGAGATATCAATATGCTTAACAGATAAAGCTCAAGGCATATCATGTGCATCTCTGCCATCCCATTGAAGTTGCACCATAGTGGCTCGGTGTCCATGGTGTACTTAACGTAGAATAGGAGTTGCAAGAGGACTCAAAATAGAAGCTACACTAGAACTTAAATCTTCAACATCCTAAAGGCCACCTCCATCAACTACATTTTGAACAATTGTAGATGTGATGGGACATATTTCATCACCTTGAATATTCGACATGGCCGATGATTATACCTTGATGCAAAGAATTAACTTGTTCTCAAAAAAGTTGAATAGAAGTACCCTATGGAGCTCTGGTATACTTGTCGTAAACTTCAGGCTGGTTGTATTAGAGAACAAAACTCAAAAAAAAATCAACAGAAAAGGAAGAAAGTTATTTCATAGCTAATTGTAATAGTGTGTTTGGAGGCCAGAACCAGCTTGAATCGATTTTTAAGCTATGTAAACCTCTTAGATTCATTTTGAAGTATACATCACTCTTAGAATGCTCACCAAGTTTCATAGCAATTGAAAAAAGCGAGAGAGGGTGTGCACTGTGGCGACTGTCCCTTGAAAGAGATCATAGAGAGCTACGTGATGATGTGCTTGGTTGCACCAAACACCAAGGGGGTGAGCTAAGGGGCTGAGTTGCTACATGAGGGGGGGAGAAAAAGAGAGAGAGAGAGAGAGAGAGAGAGAGTAGGAACTCTCTACTTGGCCTTGGTTCATTCATCAAATTACCTCATTCCCATGTTTTTCCCAACAAATAGACATCTAATCCAAGGATGTGTCACCTCATTTATAGTGTCCATGGCCAAAGCAAATCTCTCAAAAGAGCCCACATGTAATATCCTGACTAGAACAATGGTCATAGGAGGCACTTTTCTACTCACTATGAACCATAAGAGAATACGTTCACATGAACTTGCAATGTATAATACAAGAAAAAGTTGATTGAGTCTCCATCAAGGTGGTTAGGTTCGTAAGGTTCGGTACGGGTAAGGTACGTGAACCGAATCTTACGTTCGAGGTAAGGTTCGTAAGGTACATTAGGGTCTTTATATACATGTAAAAATTATAAATATATATATGTGTCTGTGTGACCAGTAACATCATACATGTGTATATATCTATATGTGCACTCACAAGGAAGAGAATGGCTCGAGAATGTGTGTGAATGAGATGGTTCATAGTTTAAAATTAAGGAAAAAACTCAAATTTTTAGGTCTTCGATTATGCACGAACCGGATGAAAGAGTCGGGTAAGGATCACCCAACCGGAAAAAGGTACCGGACCATGCGGTACGCGAACCGCTACTACCCTGGTCTCCATCAAGTGCCTTCATGTACCCAGGTCCCAAACACAACTTCTATTTATATATTGGTATTCAAACTATTGGACAAGATAACAAATAAGGTAACACAATAGGTGAGAGGACCAAGTAATTGATTACATATGACGCTTCAAATGTCATTTTCCGTACCTGTATTATTGAGAAGATCTTCATGCATTTAAATATATTCTAATTTAATTAGTAATAAACATATGACATTGGATCAAGTACTCATGGGTGTGCTTATTGATACTCAAGTTCAATATTAATATACATAATCGAGTAACTATTATACATAATAGAGCAAGTGTGGTGTAATAGATTCCATGCTGACCTCATGGGAAGATGGCACCAAGTTCAAGTCCCACCCAAGAATCAATGCTTCAGCTCTATGAGCATATCTGTGTTCTAATAGTTACTAATATTATTATTATTTCCTTTTGTTCTCTATGAGCACATGTCATTGGCCCACGTTGTGCTAGACTTCATATGGCTAAGTCAACCCATCACTTCAAAGAGAATACCATTGTTCAAAATCGTTCAACAAAAGCTGAGCTTCTTTTAACCACCATTCCTCGGCTCATAAGATGTTCTTTTCTATCCAAAAATTTTGTGACTAAGTAATATGGATAATTACGTAAAAATAAATGTCCATTCATTATAAACCTAGTTTAGCTTTTCTTGTCCCTCAAAAGCATATATCAACTTCAGCTACCATTGTAGCTTCTTCAACTAAAAGTGTCCCTTCTCCTTTCATATAAATGTACATTAACCAACATGTGAATCATCTACCGTATTTCTTCTCGCTGCATCAATTGATGCGGCTATCTTCCTTCTTATGGCAGCCCCTTCATTGGCATCAACATCTATTAATTCAGTGAGGTTCACGATGCTCCGATCGATGATCAAACATCCTCCAGTATTTGACTTACTCAAAAAATTACAAACTATACACCATTCCGTTATTCCGTCGTGTCCCTGGCATGAGGGTAATAAAGATGTTACTCAAGTTTTTGAGAAAACGGTATTCTAGCTCCGTCATGAGACTAAGCATAGGAACGAGCCCCCATCATGAGATTATACATAAGACCGTTATGTTACCACTTCCGGCATTTGCAAGAAAAGAAACAGGGAAGGGAAAGCTGGAATGCACGAGGAATACGGTTTATGCGGCCGTCTGCCGTCTACGCAGGCCCCGATACATAGCATGATTTCCGATGAATTATATAAAACCTCATGAGCTGAACTAACGAGGAAGCGGGAGAAGAGAATGAATCACTATGTATTTACTAAACCTGGCGTGCAATCTGTAGACGTAGACAAAAGGCGTAAGGCCACAGTTCCGATGACCTTGTTGGCAGACACGGAAGACGATCTCGAAAAGCGAGGGACGACGGAAAGGAAGCGTCGACGCATGGCTTTACGTGGTTTACCTGCATTGCAGAGACTGTCATCGCTCATGAACTCTTTAAAATCAACATGTTTTCCGTGTCTTGACTCATTGCATGACGAGAGCAAATGCCAAACTGTGTGCTTTTCTTTTTTTTTCTTTTTGAGAAAACAGATATTAAATTAATGGAGAATGATACAACTATGCGAGGGGCAGGCCCTCAACTCAAGATCAAACCCACACCTCGGGCAAGAGGGTTAGAGAGAATAGTGCATCAGAAATCTTTGCGACGAGTACAGGGGAAGCATGGAAGCTTTCCATTGACTATACCTCATGTCTTTAATGATACTTCTGTAGTTCAGGGAATTATCCTGCACATTATTGATGGATTTGATACACATCTCAACTGTTCTCTTGAGCTCTCTTCTACAGCTTATAAGAAAAAAATTTTTGCTGCTTTGGAAAAGTTTCTGGTTTCTGCTGATCCATATGTGCCATATGATAATGGACCTCCAAATATGCCACAGGGGAACATCCATCCGGTAGCAGCACCCAAGCACGATCTCAGCATAGCCAAGACAGGAGATACCACAAGCTTGGAGACACTTCTGGAGCAGGCTCCAAAACCTTTTAGCATGAGGACAGTTGATAAAAGATGAGAAAGATCCTCCTCAACGCCACAGAAGCAGCATTCTCCATTACTTATGTTAATATCTTTTGCCTTCTTCCCAGTCCAGACACCATTGTGGTAAATTAGCCACAACAAGATACAGTGTTTATGGGCCATGGCGAAGGCCCATATGGTTTGGAAGCGATATTTCCATTGTTGAGCGGACCAGTTGGTGAGCCACCTTTTATTAAGTTTTTTAACCACCTCAGTAAAGTCACCATGGCGATTGTGGAACTTTTCAAGCATGTCTTTAGCCACCTCTTGAATGTCCAAGTTTTTGTGCTGCGGACAGCTTTGGACTTTCGCTCTCAGTCGCTCCTTAGCCTTGATCAAGACCTGTTTACATCCAACAGAGAGACCAGCAAGCTCATAATCCAATGATTATCCACCACTGCATCTAAGTGATAAAAGTCCTTGTAGCAATTAAAACCCCTTTTTTTGCATTTGTTATGTATGATACGAAGGGATTCGTTATCATCTTTAGCTAGCCAGCCAGTCCACGGACAATCCTGTAAATAGAAGGAAAGTTAGTGGTGAATTTGATGTTGGGCTTATACTCCTTTTTTATGACCATCCACGCATTCCACATGTTGCACATTAGCCTGCTTCCTCTAGGTATTAACACCTGCGGAGAACACACAACATTCCAGAGGTTAAAATTTTTCCAGGCCTTATTCCCCTTAACATAGAAGTCCTTCATCTTTCTCTTAATGAGACAGGCCCAGTAGTCCGAGGAATTCAGCGATCTGAGAATCCACTTAGCAGACAATTGGTAAGCAAGATTAATAGGACAAAGGATACCAAGACCCCCCTCTTCCTTCTTTAAGCAGCAAGTGCTCCAGGATACTTTAGTCACACCAACCTTGTTACAGTCTCCACTCCATAAAAATCTACGAGAAAGGGAAATAACCTGCTGGAGCTCCCTTTTGGTAGGCATCCAGCAGCACAAGTAGTAGACGATAGAAGGGAGAATGTAGTGGTTTAAAACAAAAATCCTATGAGAAAGGCTCTGCTGCAAAGCAATCCATTTGAAGATTTTATTTCTAAATTTTTCCATAACCCATTCCCACCTTTGAGAATAGGAAACTTGAAAACCCATAGGAATCCCTAATAATCTGAAAATGGTTCCTTCCTGTATAATTTCACACCCCAAGTTAAGAACACAGTTAGGAACAAGACTATTGGAGGATTTAAAAGAGGTTTTGATGTGATTGATTTGCGATCCACTGGCCAGAAAAAAAATCTCGAGACAGTGCAGACAATTCTTAGCACACTCTTCATTAGCATTGATGAGGATGTTGGTGTCGTCCGCGAACATCTGAAGACATAACTGGGATTGAGAGTTGGGAATGTCAATACCAGTGATGATCTTAGAATCCAATCTGTCTTTAAACAACCAACCTAAAGCATCACTAGAAATGGCAAAGAGAAGGGGGGCAAGCGGGCAACCTTGTCTAATAGACCTGCAAAGCTTAAAAGAGGAAGAAAGATGACCATTCATAGCCACTTTGGAAAAGGCATTACCAAATAAGGTACTCAGAGCTTTAATGAACCCCCTACCCAGACCAACATCATGAAGAGACTGCAAGATAAATTGCCAGTCCATTCTGTCATACGCTTTATCAAAGTCAATTTTGAAAAAATAGAAAGCTTGATTAGTCTCTTGAGCAAGGTCAATACCTTCCCACAAGGAAATGATGGCATCCAGGATATATCTGCCTTTTATAAAACCTTTTTGTTCAGGAAAGATAATAGAGTCCATGATAGGGCTAAGTCTTCTAGCCAGAGCTGAGGAGAAGATCTTGTAAATAGAGGTCAAACAAAAGATAGGTCTCCAGTTATTGAGGTCATCCTTGGATCCCTTCTTGTGAATAAGCTTGATGACACCAGTGTTAATGAAAGAAGAAAGAGAACCTTTTTTCACAGCTCCTGCCACACCAAGAGTATCAGGGGGGATAGGAAGTCTTTCATCGCCAAGAAGAACTCATTAGGAATCCCGTCAATACCAGGAGATTTGCAAGGTTTCAGTTTACAAATAGTATCTCTGATCTCGCCGACAGAGAGGGGCAGATCCAGAAGAGCAGCCAGGCTATTAGGAATCATTTTTTTCCTCTTGAGCGCAATGTGGGCCCTGGCTCTTTGGATATCCTCCCCCCACTTGGGAGGCACAGAGAACACATTGGTAAAAAAACTGATCGCCTCTTGCAAGTTCTCCTTGATGTTAGTCGCAAAACCACCAGAGTTCTTTTTCACCATAGGAACAAAGTCCTTGTTCTTCTTTCTTTTCATGAGGTCAAACATAAACTTGTTGGGCCTATCCACTTTGCCCGCCCAATACTCCCTAGAAGAGGCAAGAGACCCATGAGCCAAGATGTAATCTTCCTTCCTCAGCTTATCCTAGAGATCAAGGATCTTCTGAATATAACTGGAGGAATCAAGACTACTCTGATGGACTTTGTCAATCTCTTGAAGAATCATCATTCTTCTTTCAGCCCTAATATTCTTGGCCATCTGCTTATAGTGAAAAAAAAGTTTTTGGGTCGCTCTGATGGACTTCTCCCAGGCCAGAGGGGGGACAAATTGCTATTGAAAAAGAAGGAAAAATGTCTTTGGTTTTATTAACAACCGAGGGGATCTTAAGCAGAGACGTATCGATGTGAGGCCACCCAGCCCTAGAGGTGGGGTTGTTACTGAACATTTGGGTGAGGACAGGGACATGGTCAAAAATGTTAAGGGAAGGCAAGCACTCACATTTAATTTGCCAAAAGTCATGACTTCTGTCGGCATTGAGGTAACCTCTGTCAAGCCTGGAAGCTAAAAAATTGTCCTTACTCCTGTTGTTCCACGTCATGTTAGTGTGCAGGCTAAACTCCAAGAGATTCTTTTTGTTAATCAGGTTAAACCAGTACTTTTTTTCAAGCCCAGACAATATGTTATTTTTGTTACCAATTCTGTCTCTGGCTTCAGTGACCATGTTAAAGTCACCCATGATAAGCAAATCACCCTCAATGAGAGAGATCTCCTCCCAACACTTAGATCTCTCCGCCACGTTATTGGAAGCGTACACACTCACAATAGTCAAGTTTAAAGGAAAGGCACACTTAATACTTAACTGTGTGCTTTTCTGTTAGAAGTCTCATAGCAAAAACCCGATCCCGAACTCTGCTTTTCATTTGAAAAAAAAAACTTCTTTGGCGTCTATAATGAATCATCCATAGAAACACGTATGTTTTCCTTTAAAGGAGCCTCGACTCTACTATCTATATCTTGGAACTTAATTGAAATTACAAATGAAAGACACGGCACTCGAGAAACTCTCCGTATTTCACATTGGTTGAAAGCACATTATTAGTCAAGTTAATCAGCTAGCATACTTCTCCGTATTTCACATTGGTTCAAAGCACATTATTAGTCAAATTAATCAACTAGCACACTTCTCGAAACCACACTGCTAGTTAGGTACAAAGATTGAAGGTCTATTATATAAAACATATCCATGTGACCAACACAAGAACTTGAGATGTCAAATATATCTACTTGTCTAGTCCATGCAACGTTTGGCAAGTATAGCTAGAGAATGACCCGAATGCCAACAATTCATCCAACCTAGAGGCTTACATGTGCGAAGGCAAATTGTGTCCTCTAGGCCACAAGTGACTTTTAACCCTTGCCTCTTTCCCACAAGGGAAGTGCACATGTCCACTACACCATGGCCATTGGAGCTAAACATGTATGTTTTATATTATATGCCTATAACCCTAATGCGCTACTTATCATTTGAGCATTCACTTAGTAATATACTTAGTGTTGTGCCCCAAGCTTCTTCTTCTTCCACATGCTATTTGCATGTTCCTGTTGTCCTCAAACTCCAACAATTGATATGAGAGTAGGTCAGTGCTTTCTACAGGTCATTGCTTTCTACAGGGCATCATGGACACCCTTCCTATTGTTGTCACATAATCACATGAAATTTGGTGAGCATACTTGGGGCCATTAGTAGTTCATAACAACTTTGTTGTGTGGCATCCAAAATTTGATTTTAGCTTGTTTTGCCCTCTAAATGCATAGTCATAGCAAGTCTACAAGCAATTTCATCCTTTTGTGCCAAACATACATACAATTTTCAATTTGCTAATACAACTGCCTCAAAAGCTTGCTATAGGTCTAAAGGAACTCAATTTAGGTATTTATGTTCAACTTTTTTCCTAACATTCAATTTTCTGTATCGAGTATAATCATTGGCCATGGTTGAAAGCAATGATCTATTTTGCATGCTTATTGTTGAGGATAAGGTGGATGGTTCTAACTACCCATTGTGGGCATGCATGATGTAACATGTAACGGTAGCAAAAGGCTTGTGGAATATTGTGCCGAGTATTGAAATATGTCCTCCTACACTTGCAAATATTATGACAGTAGGTCATGTAGGTGGTGTCAAAGATTATGAATTTCATGTTCCTCATCCTACTATAGTTCCTATTGCACCTACTATAGAGAAGCTTCGTTCAAATGGCAGAGATGCATAAGCACGTGCATTGATAGAAGTATCTATCAAATGTTCCATTATCCCTCATATTTGCCTGTCGAAGATGATATTGTGCAGATTCATGTTCGTGTTGTTGTTTCTGCTGCACCTACTACAGAGCAAATTCGTTGGGATGGCAGAGATGCCC
The DNA here is from genome assembly GCA_020310875.1 of Ceratopteris richardii. NCBI lineage: Eukaryota > Viridiplantae > Streptophyta > Polypodiopsida > Polypodiales > Pteridaceae > Ceratopteris > Ceratopteris richardii. Next base: position 38,578,494 of record CM035444.1, on the reverse strand, counting down.
AAGCACATGCATTGATAGCTTTGTCTATCAAACGTGCCATTATTCCTCACATTCGCTCTTCCAGAACAACTAAGGATGCTTGGGATACACTTACCACATTGTACCAAGCTAGGAATGAGGCTCGTGTTGCTTACCTCCGAAAACAGTTGGAGAGTGAGCACATGAATGAAGGTGATTCTATGGATAGTCTCCTAACGAAGATCAAAGACTTGAAGGAACAATTGATTTTTGTTGATGAGGTTATACCAGATAGCTCACTTGTGCAAACCGTTTTGAATGGTCTTCCTGATTCATATCAGAGTTTTGCTTCTACTCTTCGTTTGATGATGAAAGGCAATCCGAATGCCCTATCATTTGAGGAGTTAGTCTCTGTTCTGTTGCAGGAAGATCAGTCCAGGCAGAACAGGTCCATTATGCGAGTTGCAGATCAAGCTTTCCTGGCTAGTCAGAAGGGCAAAGGAAAATGGAGCTCTTCAACTAGTAAGCAGAAATCTGCTAATTTTGCATATTCGAAGAAGGAAGATAAAGATGAGAAGAAATCAGAAAAGCAGAAATTATTTTGTAAGTACTGTAAAGGGAATGATCATATCATAAAGAACTGTCCAAAACTGAATGCTAAAGAGGCAAAGAAGAAAGAGGCTGGAATGGTTGTTGCAGAAGCCTCTACACCAAAAACAGAGTCTGCAAATCTTGTGCAGGAAGAAGAATGGGCGTTTACTACTGTCTGTAGTTTTGACCCATCTTCTTATGAGCAGTGCATGTCTACAGTAGACTCAGATGTTTGGTATTTTGATAGTGGGGCGACCAAACATATTACCTCGCAGCGTAGTTTCTTCTCTTCACTCGAGCCTGCCCCTACAGGGAATACTGTTACATGCGCCAACAACTCCTCTTATCCTGTTATGGGAGTTGGTAAGATCATTTTGACTACTGCTGATGGTAGTTCTTTCACTTTGTCAGATGCTTTATTTGTGCGAGGGATAAAAAAGAACCTGTTATCAGTTTCTGCATTAGCCAAGATTGGCTTGGTTGTGAAATTTGTTGATGACAAGTGTACAGTTCATGATCTGTCAAATGGCGATGTGATTATTGCTTCTGGCATTTTATGTCGTGGGCTATATAAGCTCATAGACTATGAAAGATCTGTGAATGATTCGGCATGTGCAGTTCATGATTCTCAGGCTATCTCAGATGCAAAGCTTTGGCATGCACGCTTTGGTCATCTGAATTTTGCTAGTTTGCTACGCCTGCAGAAATCTGACATGATGTCTTCTTTGCCCAAGCTTGAGGCACCTAGAAAACATGTATGTGAAGGTTGTATTTTGGGCAAAATGCAGCGTTCCTCCTTTCCAAAAGATGGTTCAGTTCGGGCTACGCAAAAATTGCAGCTTGTACATAGTGATGTTTGTGGTCCTATGCAGACACTTTCTTTTGGAAACTATCTTTACTTCGTGACTTTCATTGATGATTTTCCCACGCATGCATGGGTATATCCATTGAAGGCAAAGTCCGAACTGTTCATGTGCTTCAAACAGTTTTTGGTTTTGGCTAAAAATCTGTCAGCATGTAAAATGGGCACCCTCCGTTCTGATCGAGGGGGGGAATATATGTCTTCTGATTTAAATGCATTTCTGGCTGAACGTGGGATAAAACACCAGTGTACATGGCGAGGTGTATGGTCAAGAGTCAGGCTTTGCCTCATAGTTTCTGGCTTGAGGTTGTCATGTGTGCAACATATGTACTGAACAGGTGTCCCACTAAAGCGCTGCAGTCTATCACTCCATATGAGGCTTGGCATGATCGCAAGCCATCTGTTGCTCATCTGCGTGTTTTTGGTTGTTTGGCATATGCATTAGTGCCTGAACAACATCACAGAAAATTGGATGATAAAGCAGTAAAATGTATTTTTGTTGGGTACAGTTCTGAAAGTAAAGGCTATCGTCTGTATCATCCACAGACTAAACGCATTCTGATTAGCCGTGATGTTGTTTTTGTGGAAGATGCTATTCAGCCATTGCTTTCATGTACTAAGGAGACATATGTTAGCTCCAAAGACATGTATACTTTGATGCCTCTTTTTACAGGTGGACAGTCTACTGTTGGTCCTAATGAGGCAACTTCTCAGCCTTTGCAGGTTTCATGTGATGATGAAGATCATCCCATTTTTTATGCAGATTTACATGATGCACTTGTTGATGAGAGAGCTGATATTGAGGAGGCAAAAACTATGCCAAAATGGCTGGTGCAGACTTTGCGTGACAGCAAATTAGATGCACCTTTGTCATATCGTACTCGTTCAGGCTCTCATAGTGCTCCTTTGCATCAGATTGCTATGCTATGGCTGCGTCTAGTCTCTGTGATGAGAATGAGCTTGTTTCTTTTGATGAAGCACAAAATTCAAAAAATTGGATGGCTGCTATGCAATCTGAATATGATGCTATAATGAAGAATGGTACATGTTTTTTATGTGACTTGCCTCCTGGCAAGAAGGCCATTGGCACTAAGTGGGTATACAAGCTGAAGCGTAAACCTGATGGTACAGTTGATAGGTATAAGGCTAGGCTTGTTGCAAAGGGTTATGCGTAGGAAAGAGGCATTGACTTTGATGATACCTTTGCAACCACATGCTATATGACTATTGTTCAGAGCATTTGTGCACTTGCAGCCCATCATGGTTGGAATGTACATCAGTTGGACATTAAAACAGCATTTCTGAATGGTGACTTGCATGAAGAAGTGTATGTTTTTTCAGCCCCGTGGCTTTGTGCAGAAAGGGCATGAAAACCAGGTGTGCAGGTTAAAGAAGGCATTATATGGTTTAAAGCAAGCACCACATGCTTGGTATGAGAAGATACATGCCTATCTGGTTGCACATGGTTTTGAGAACAGTCCAACTGAAAGCACCTTATATGTTAAGTGTGCTAATGATGTGCTTCTGATCATTGTTGTCTATGTTGACGACATGTTGCTCACTGGTCCTATTGAGAAGCATATTGCTGATTTCAAGGCTGATTTGCATGCCTCATTTGAGATGTCTGATTTGGGGCATTTGCATCACTATTTGGGCATTCAGTTTATGCAAGTTGATGGTGGAATGGCTTTGTATCAAACGAAATATATTGACACATTATTGCAGCATTTTAGCCTTGAAGACTGTAAGCCTATTGCCACTCCTATGGAGACAGGTTTACAATTGAGTCTTCATGATGCTAGAGATGCATTTGATGTTGTTCTCTATCAGCAAGCTATTGGATGCTTGATTTACTTATGCATTACTCGGCCAGATATTCAGTTTGTTGTCTCACAGATGAGCAGGTTTATGCATTGCCTAGGAGTCACGCATTGGAAGGCGGTTAAGTGCATCTTTCGCTACTTGAGTGGTACTCGGCTACTTGGGTTGTTTTATCCCAAGGGGGGATCACTACCACCAGATTTGCATGCTTTTTCTGACTCAGATTGGGCTGGTTGCTATGGCACTCATGTGTCCACCAGTGGTTTTTGCTTCATTCTTGGTAGCTCATGTATATCTTGGTTGAGCAAGAAGCAACCTGCTGTGGCCACTTCCAGCTATGAGGCTAAGTATAGGGCAGCTTTCACAGTGACTGTTGAGTGTGTGTGGCTCAGACGCCTTATGGCTGATTTGGGTGTTGGCCAGTCTTCTGCCACCACCATCTTCACTGATAATCAGAACGCATTGGCAATTGTGAGGAATCCTGTGTTCCATGCTCGCACTAAGCACATTGAGGTGCATTATCACTATGTCAGGGAGAGGTTCTCTGCTGGGGAGATCAGCTTGGCATATGTGCCCACGCAGGAGAACATTGCAGACCTTTTCACGAAGGCTCTCCCTAGGGAGAAGTTTGAAGCTTTCCACAAAGCTTTGGGCTTACTTCCTTTTGTGGAGTGATTTCCACATAGCTTGGCACTTTCTTATACATGAGTGCCAGCTCCTTGTTCACCGCATCACTCCCTGGGGGGATTTGTTGATATATTTAGGTAGTGATGTGTGTGAAGACATTAGGACCGCCAGGGCACTTTTTTCCCTCTTTAGGAGGTTTTTTTTCCCCCGGCTTGTATATACGCCTATTGCCCTAATGGGCTACTAATCTTTGTACATTCTCTAGTAATACATTCAGTATTGTGTGTTTGTGCTCCAAGCTTCTTCTTCTTCCTTGTGTTGTTCACGTGCTTCTGCAGACGTCTATCTCCAACAATCGTATCATTAAGAGTTGTCCTAAATTGGTTGCAAAAGAGATAAAAAAGAAAGAGGCTTGAAAGGTTTTTGAAGAGGCCCTTGATCTTGAAATTGAATCTACTAATCTTGTTCAAAATGAAGAATGGGCATTTACCACTCATTGCAATTATGATCCATGAGGAAGGTTCCTTAGCTAGTCAGAATGCAAAGGTAAATCAAGCTCATCTACTAGTAAGTAGAAATGTTCTAATGTTGCATAGACAAAGATGGAAGATAAAGATGGCAAGAAAAAAAAAAGAAAAATAAAAAATAGATTTACAAGTATTATAAGGCATGCGATCATGTCATTAAGATTTTTGCTAATCTATTTGCAAAAAAGGCAAAGAAGAAACAGGTTGGAATGGTTGTTTCAGAGGCCTCTACTCCTAAAATTGACTCTACCAATCTTGTTCAAAATGAAGAATTGACATTTACCACTAATTGCAATTATGATCCACCTTCTCATACACAATGTATGTTTGTAGGGGACTAAGATGTTTGGTATTTTGATCGTGGTACAACCAAACATATTACCTCATAGCATAGTTTCTTTACTTCACTTGAGCCAAATTCAACTGGGAATACTATCACATGTGCTAACAACTCCTCTTATCTTGTTATGGGAGCCAAGAAGATTATTCTTACCATTGCAAACGGCATCACATCCACTTTATCAGATGTTTTAAATGTACCATGGATAAAAAAGAATATGTTGTAAGTGTGAGCATTAGCAAAAATTGGGTTAGTGGTAACATTTATTGATGACAGATGTACATTTCATGATCTCGCTAATGATGGAAAAATCATTACATCTAAAATGATATGTTGTGTTTTGTATAAGCTCAAAAAGTATGGAAAATTTTTCAATGATTTTGCATGTGTATTTGAAGATTCTCAATCTATTTCATATGCAAAACTGAAATGCACATTTTGGTCATCTAAACCTTGCTAGCTTATTTCATCTACAAAAATTTGAAACAATATTCTCTATCCAAAATTGAGGTGCCTTCTAAGCATGTTTGTGAGGATTGCATTTTGGGTGAATCATACCATTCTTCATTTCCCAAAGATGGTAAATTAAGAATTGAACAAAAATTACAGCTTGCTCATAGTGATGTCTATGGTCCCATGGAGACATCATCCTTTGAGAATTACCTTAACTTTGTGACTTTCGTAGATTATTTATCCAAACATACATTGGTGTATTCATTTAAAGTTCAAAGTTTTAAGTATTTATGTGTTCCAAATAATTCCTAATTATGGCTAAAAAATTATGAACATGTAAAATGGGCATCCTTCATTCTAATCAAGGAGGGTACTATATTTCTTCTAAGTTCATTGCATTTTTTATTAAGCATGGGATAAAACACCTGTACATTGCCATATATACATCAATATAATGGAATTATTGAGGGAAAATAGGTCTCTCATGGAAATGGCAAAGTGTACAGTAAAAAAATCAGGTTTAACCACATAACTTTTTGCTTGATGTTGTTATGTGTGCAATATATGTACTTAACATGTGTCCCATTAAAACATTGTAGCCTATTTCTCCTTATGAGGTTTGGCATGGTCACAAGCCATTTGCTCGTTTTTTGTTCATGTTTTTGGTTGTTTGGTACGTGCATTAGTGTATGTGCAACAATGCAAAAAATTAGATGATAAGGCTAAGAAATGTATTTTTATTGGATAAAACTTTGAAATTAAAGGTTATCATTTTTATCATACACCAACTAAAAGGATTTCGGATAGTCAAGATGTAGTATTTTTAGAGGATGTAGTTCAATCCATGTTTTCATGTACAAAGGAGACATTAGTTAGCTCAAAAAATGTGTATGACATTGAAGAGGCTACTCTATGCCTAAATGGTTGGTGCAAACTTTGAGAGAGAGCAATTTAGGTTCACCTTTTTCATATCATACATGTTCTAGCTTTCCGAGTGCTTATTTTGCATCAAATTGTTATGCAAGGGTTGTTGAGTCTCTCTCTTTTGATGCTATCAAACAGAATGGTACTTGGACTCTTTGTGATTCCCGCTTGGATGGTTGCTATGCACTATGATGCTATCACAAAGAATGGCACTTGGTCTCTTTGTGATTCAACCCTTGGAAAAAAAGCCATTGGCATTAAAGGGGTCTATAAGTTGAAACACAAGTTTGATGGTAGTATTGATTGCTATATGTTAGATTCAAGAAATGATAGGTAGGAGATGATTGAACCACACCCTAAGAGGGTGTGTAGATAAAAGTCATTCGACATAGAAGGCAACCAAGGTGTGATCATAGTACTATCAAGCAGGTGTATAGTTGGAAATAGAATTGATTAGTAGGACTTCAACCTTATTGGAGGCTTGAGTGAAAGGGGTGCACAAGAGCAAGCCATTTGTCCTAAAAGGGTGTACACACAATGAATATTTTGTCTTCTTTTGGTAACATATCCTTGGCTCTCTAGTTCTTGCACTCGCTCCACACTTTGTCTCTTTACACACCTTGCACCCTCTGCACACTTTGTCTCCCTGCACACCTTACATTCCTTGTACACTTTGTCTAAGTGTGTGTATGGATATGTGTCTAGATCTCTCTTTTTTGCTTAGTGAATTGTTTTCATATACTTCTTTTGCTTGTTGAGTCCTTTGTGTATGCCACTTGATTTGACTTGACTTGCATTCACATGTGTATCTTAGTGGATCTTAGTGTATATGGACCTTGGTTGCGCAACCCACCTTTTCCACTCCTTGGTGAACACATTTCTCCAAGCTTTTGTACTTCGTATGATGTTCTCTTGCTTGTTCTAAAATCCTTTCACCATGATCTTCTCATATCTCCTTCAACAATGTCCTATTTTGTCCTGTAGTGACTTTATAGAAAACAAAAAATTTAATGGAGGACAAACATAGGTTTTTGCATTTTATATAACTTCTTCAATTCTGACCTTGAATCCTCTAAAATGTAAACATAAGGGAGGGTTCAAAGACCCTTTGAAGCATGTAATTAAATTTATTAGCAAGACAATTGTGAGCATACATATTCTACACTACCTGTGCATCCATTATCTAACAACTCCTTGGCCACATGTACACCACCTGTGCACCACTTTGGCAAGTCAGCAGCATGACAAGCTCAACAACTGCCCACCACATAATGGGATCTCCATCTTAAAGAGAAAAAAGAAAAGCCACATGTATGTTGTAAAACATTGGAAATAACATTTGAGCACTTCTTCCCCAGAAGAGAAGGGAAGCTCTACAAAGAAACTTCAAAAATTGATCGACTCCAAAAGTGGGAGCTGAAGATATATGATGATGGGAATCATAGAGAAAGAGGATAGAGGAGGGGAAGGGTGGGCATGCTACTAGGGACAGGGGTAGGATTGAGTGAGGAAGGGGGCTGGGAGGGTTAGAGGGGGGTCAGTGGAGAGGTGAGAGGAAGGAAAAAAGTAGGAAACGAGAAGATACATGGGATGAATGTGAAAAATGTGAAACATGTCGAGAAATAAAGAGGAAATATACCATGTGGAACATGTATGGGTGAAAAATCACATGTACAATGTGGACAAAAGAGAGGGCAGATTCTTTAGTTGAAATGGGCTTGAGTATTTGTATGAGAAGAGTAAAGAAGAAGCAAAGACAGGTGGCACCAAAAGTCTATGTGCCTTGATTAAAATTACAATAGCTTTTGTTACAAGAAATAAGATAAAATAGTCGCTATGTCTAGATCCTTTTAGGACAAAAAATACACAAAAGTACAATAAAAGTACCCCACGTACTTGTGCAATCAACCTTTGTGCCACTTCTTCACCTTGTTAAGTGGCTTGCTCCTATGCAGCCCTTACACTCAAGCCTCTAATAAGGTTGAAGTCTTGTTGATCTCTTCTATTGTCGACTACACACCTCCTTGATAGTACTATGATCACACCTTGGTTGCCTTATCTTGAATGACTTTTGTCTACACACACAAAAGAGCATAGAATACTCTCTTCACAATTTGTGGTCTCTAGTTCTTTGCACTCTATGCACACTTTGTCTCTCTACACATTTTGCTTGTCTCTCTACACATTTTGCACTCTCTGCGCACTTTACCTCTTTGCACACCTTGCACTCTTTGCACACTATGTCTAATTGTGTGTATGGCTATGTGTCTAAATCTCTCTTTTCTACTTAGTGTATACTTTTCATATACTCCTTTTGCTTGTCGACTCCTTTGCGTATGCCACTTCACTTGACTTGACTTGCATTCACATGTGTATTTTAGTGGGTTTTAGTGTATCTGGGCCTTGGTTATATAACCCACTCTTGCACTCGGTGCACACTTTTCTCTAAGCCTTTGAACTTCGTTTGATGTCTTTCTCATGCTTTGCTCTAAAATCCTTCCACGATGATGTTCTCATATCCCTTTCAATGATGTCCCATTTTGTCCAGTAATGAATTTATAGAAAACAAAAAAAATAATGGGGTGCCACACATACGCTTTTGCACTTGACATAACTTCTTCACTTTTTACTTTGAAATATCCAAAACATACACATGAGGGAGGGTTCACATGAACCTTCCAAACACTTCAAAACCGTTAAAAACCTTTAAGAAAGACCCTTTGAGATTTGTACTTAAATTTGTTGGCAAGAAAATTGTGAGCATACACATTGTGCACTACCTATGCACCCACTATTTGACAACTCCTTGGCCACATGCACACCATCTATACACCACTTTGTCAAGTAAACACTACAACAAGATCAACACTTAGATTGGGTTGGCTCTTATGACACTCATTATTGGTAGATCATGCATATCTTGGTTGAGCAAGAAACAACCTATTGTGGGCACTTAAAGTTGTGAGGTTGAGTATAGGGTAGCTTTCAAAACTACTATTGAGTGTGTGTGACTCGGACACCTTATGGATGACTTAGGTGTTGGTTAGGATTTTGCCACCACCATCTTTACTGAGAACCAAAGTGCATTCAAAGTTACGAGGAACTGAGTGTTCCATGATCACATACAACACATTGAATTGAACAATGTTTATGTGAGAGCGAGACTCTCTATTGGAGAGATCAGTTTGGTACATGTTCCCACACACGATAATGTTGTCGACCTTTTTACAAAGGCTCTACCTCATTAGAAAATTGAATTTTTTCTCAAAGCTTTGGGCTTACTCCCCTTTGTGAATTGATGTTAATCCACATTGGTTGATGGTTCCTTATACATGAGTGCCAACCCCTTGTTCACCACATCACTACGAGGAGGGACTTTGTTGGTATGTTTTTGTAGTGATGTGTGTGAACAAATTTATGATTTGTTGATATATTTAGGTAGTGATGTGTGTGAACACACTAGGACTGTCGAGACACTTTTTTCCCTCTTTAGGAGGTTTTTTCCCCCCCGGATTGTATATACGCCTAAACCCTAATGGGTAACTTATCTTTGTACATTCTCACGGCAATTTATTCAGTATTATGTGTTATGCTCCAAGCTTCTTCTTCTTCCTTGTGTTGTTCATCTTCTTCCACAAACCTCAAACTCCAACAATTGGTATCAGAGCAGGTCACCGCTTCATCTAGGGCGTCGTCAACACCCCTCTAATCATAGTCTTAGAAACGCACAAAAATTGGTGAGCATACTCCAGGTGATTAGGAAAGAATTTTGCTTTATTGTGCCAAAATTGCAATATGAGCTCGTTTCGGCCTCGTAACACACTATAGTAGTGCTTGTGCATGCAATTTTGTCTTCTTGTGCCAAAGATATATACAAGTTTTGGTTTGCTAGTATAAGCATCTCGAAGTCTGCTACAAATTTAGCATAACTTGATAGGGTAGTTCTGCTCATTTTTTTAAGCACAATCATTTTTCTGCATCACGGTATTTTAGTTATGGCCATGGCTAAAAGAAGTGACATACTCTGTATGTTGGCTTTTGAATATAATTTGGATGGTCCCAATTACCCATTATGGGCTTATATGATGCATCATATTGATTGCAAAAGGACTGTGGAATATTGTGCAATGTGTTTGGAAAAATGTCCTATTATACCTACAAACAGATTTGTTGAAGGTGATGTAGACGACGTTGAAGATGGTGATATTCTTCATATTCTTGTTTGTGTTGTGGTTCCTATTGCACCTACTGCACAGAAACTTCATTGGGATGGTAGAGATGCTCAGGCACATGCATTGATAGACTTGTCTATCAAACGTGCCATTATTCCCCACATTTGCTCTTGCAAAATAGCAAAGGATTCTTGAGATACATTAACCACTTTATACCAGGCAAGGAATGAGGCTCGTGTTGCTTACCTTCGAAAACAATTGGAGAGTGAGCACATGAATGAAAGAGGTTCCATGGATAATTTTTTGACAAAGATCAAAGATTTGAAGGAGGAGTTGATTTCTATTGATGATGTCTTGCCTGACAGTTCACTTGTGCAGATTGTTCTGAATGGTCTTCCATATTCATATCATAGTTTTGCTTCTACTCTTTTATTGATGATGAAAGGCAATCCAAATGCCTTAACATTTGAGGAGTTAGTCTTTGTTGTATTGCAGGAAGATCAGTCCAGGCATAATAGGCCCATTATGCATGTTGTAGATCAAGCTTTCCTGGCTAGTAAGAAGGGCAAAGGAAAATGGAGTTCATCTGCTAGTAAGTAGAAATCTACTAATTCTGCATAATCAAAGAAGGATGACACAGATGAGAAGAAAACAAAAAAGTAGAAATTGTTTTGCAAATACTATAAAGGAAATGATCATGTAATAAAGAGTTTTCCAAAACTAGCTACAAAAGAGGCAAAGAAAAAAGAGGCTAGAATGGTTGTTGCAAAAGCCTCTAGAACCAAAATAGAGTGTGCTAATCTTGTGTAGAATGAAGAATGGGCATTTACTACTGTTCGCAGTTATGACCCGTTTTCTCATGAATAGTGTACGTCTGCATTAGACTCAGATGTTTGGTACTTTGATAGTGGGGCTACCTCGCAGCACAGTTTCTTCACTTCACTTGAGCCTACTGGAAATACTGTCAGATGTGCCAACAAATCTTGTTATCTTGTCATGAGAGTTGGTAAGATCGTTATGGTTACTACTGATGGTAGCTATTTTACATTGTCGGATGCCAGGGATCAAGAAAAATATATTATCAGTTTCAACATTAGCCAAGCTTGGCTTGGTTGTGCAATTTGTTGATGATAGATGTACAATTCATGATCTATCAAATGGTGATGTCATTATTTCTTTTGGCATTTTATGTCGTGGGTTGTATAAGCTCATAGACTATGAAAAATCTGTGAATGATCAAGCATGTGCAGTACATGATTCTCAAGCTATGTCAGATGCAAAGCTTTGACATGCACGCTTTGGTTATCTGCATTTTGCTAGTTTGCTATTCCTACAAAAATAAAAAATGGTGTGCTCTCTGCCCAAACTTGAGGCACCTGGTAAACATGCTTGTGAAGATTGTATTTTGGGTAAAATGCATCATTCCTTGTTCCCAAAAAATGGTTCAATTGGAGCTACTCACAAATTGCAGCTTGTTCACAGTGATGTTTGTGGTCTTATGCAGACACCCTCCTTTGGGAACTATCTTTACTTTGTGACTTTCATTGATGATTTTTCCAGGCATACATGGGTATATCCATGAAAGCAAAGTCCGAAGTGTTTATGTGTTTCAAACGGTTTCTAGTTTTGGTTGAAAATCTGTCAACATGTAAAATGGGCACCCTTCGTTCTTATCAAGGGGGGGAATATATGTCTTTTGGCTTTAATGCATTTTTGGCTGAACGTGGGATAAAACATCAATGTAAAGTGTCATATACACCTCAACAAAATGGAGTTTCTAAAAGGAAGAACATGTCACTCATGGAGATGGTGAGGTGTATGGTCAAGAGTTAGGCTTTACCACATAATTTTTGGCTTGAGGTTGTTATGTGTGAAACGTATGTACTTAACAGGTGTCCCACTAAAACATTGCAGTCTATCACTCCATATGAGGCTTGGAATTGTCACAAGCCATCTATTGCTCATCTCCATGTCTTTGGTTGTCTCACGTATGCATTAGTGCATGAACAACAACACAGTAAATTGGATGATACAACACTGAAATGTACTTTTGTTGGGTACATTTTTGAAAGCAAAGGCTATCGTCTATATCATCCACATAAAAAATGCCTTTTGGTTAGCCGTGATGTTCTTTTTGTGGAAGATGCTATTCAGCCATTAGTTTCATGTATTAAGGAGACATTATTTAGCTCCAAAGATATGTATGATACTTTGCTACCTCTTTTTACAGGTGGACAATCTAGTGCCAATCCAAATGAGGCATATTCTCAGCCTTTACATGTTTCATGTGATGATGCAGATCATTCCATTTCTGATGTAAATTTACATGATGCACTTGTTGATGAGAGAAGTAATATAGAGATGGCAAAAACTATGCCTACATGGTTGGTGCATACTTTGCAAGATAGCAAATTAGATGCACCTCTATCATATCATACTCATTCAAGATCTCATAGTGCCTTTTTTTGCATAGATTGCTATGCTATGGATACCTCTAGTCTCTATGATGAAAATGAGCCTGTTTCATTTGATGAAACACAAGATTTTGAAAATTGGATGTCTACTATGCAATCAAAATATGATGCTATTATGAAAAATGATACCTACTCGTTATGTGACTTGCCTCCTGGCAAGAAGGTCATTGGCACTAAGTGGGTATACAAGCTGAAGCATAGACCTGATGAGACGGTTGACAAGTATAAGGCTAGGCTTGTTGCAAAGTTTTATGCTCAAGAAAGAGGCATTGATTTTGATGAGACATTTTCTCATACATGCCAAGTGACTAATGTTCATAGCATATGTGCACTTGCAACTCATCATGATTGGAACATACATTAGTTGGACATTAAAACTACATTTCTGAATGGTGACTTGCATGAAGAAGTGTATGTTTTTCAGCCTTGTGGTTTTGTGCAGAAAGGGCATGAAAACAAAGTGTGCAAGTTGAAAAAAGCATTATATGTTTGAAGCAAGCACCACATACTTGGTATGAAAAGATACATGCCTATCTGATTGCACATGGTTTTGAGAATAGTCCAATTGAGATCACCTTATATGCTAAACATGCAAATGATGTGCTTTTGATCATTGTTGTCTATGTTGATGACATGCTGCTCATTGGTCCTCATGAGAAGCATATTGCTAATTTTAAGGCTGATTTGCATGCCTCATTTGAGATGCCAAATTTGGGCATTTGCATCATTATTTGGGCATTCACTTTATGCGAGTTGATGGCACAATAGCTTTGTGACAAACAAAATATATTGACACATTATTGCAGCATTTTGGCCTTGAAGACTCTAAACCTATTGCCATTCCTATGGAGATAGGTTTACAATTGAGTCTTCATGATACTAGAGATGCATTTGATGTTGTTCTCTATCAGTAGGCTATTGGATGCTTAATTTTCTTATGCATTACTCGACCATATATTCACTTTGTTGTCTCATAGATGAGTAGGTTTATGCATTGCCCATGTGTCAAGCATTGGAAGAAAATTAAGCACATTTTTCGCTACTTGAGTGGTATCTGGCTACTTGGATTGTTTTATCCCAAGGGGGATCACTCTCGCCAAAATTACATGATTTTTTTTACTATTACTGGGTTGGTTGCTATGACACTCATGTGTCTACCAGTGGTTTTTGCTTCATGCTTGGTAGCTCATGCATATCTTGGTTGAGCAAGAAGCAGCCTATTGTGACCGCTTCTAGTGGTGAGGCTGAGTATAGGGTAGCTTTCACAATGACTATTGAGTGTGTGTGGCTCAAATGCCTTATGGCTGATTCGGGTGTTGTTCAGTCTTCTGCCACCACCATCTTCACTAACAGTTAGAGCGCATTGGAAGTTGCGAGGAACCCTTTGTTCCATGCTTGAACTAAGCACATTGAGGTGCACTATCATTATGTCAGGAAGAGGTTCTCTACTGGAGAGATTAATTTGGCATATGTGCCCACATAGGAGAACATTGCAAAACTGTTCACAAAGGCTCTGCCTAGGGAGAAGTTTGAAGCTTTTCACAAAACTTTGGGCTTACTTCCTTTAGTTGATTGATTCCACATAGCTTGGCGTTTCCTTATACATGAGTGCCAGCTCCTTGTTCACTCCATCACTCCTGGGGAGGATTTGTTGATATATTTAGGTAGTGATGTGTGTGAACACATTAGGACCATCACAGTGCTTTTGTCCCTCTTTTAGGAGGTTTGTTCCCCAGGCTTGTATATATGCCTAACCCTAATGGGTAAATTATCTTTGTACATTCCCTTGGTAATACATTCAGTATTGTGTGTTATGCTCCAAGATTCTTCTTCTTCCTTGTGCTGTTCATGTGCTTCTGTAGACCTCAAACTCCAACACGACCATGAATCATGTTTTTCCATCTTTAGGAGGTTTCTTTCCAAGCTTGTATATGCATATGACCCTAACAATCCACTTATCTTTTGAACATTAACTTAGTAATACACTCAATGTTTTTCTCTAATCTTCTTCTTCTTCATTGTGTTGTATGCATGCATCCCTTGTCCTCGAACTCCAACATATATAAGTGTCTCAACAATATTGGAACTCATTGCACATGATGATTATCAAAGGCTATTGTGTGATTTTTCTTTTGAAGAAAAATGTTTATTATCTTGTAGAAAATCAATTTCTTGTCTCACAAAGCATAACGCTTTCTAAACTATGTGCTTTTTTCGGCATTCAAACAAAAGAGACAAAAAGAATTCATTATTTGGCCTTATGCTTGGTTACTTAAAATGAATCAAATATATAATATGTAGAATTAGCAAGTATTTAATGCAATTTTTTTCTTTAAAACTTCAATTTACAAGAATTATGATTACCCAAATGGATTAGATAATCTTTGAATATTATTTCGATTATGTCCTCAAAAGATCATGAGAATCTTTAATCTATCATCTCCCATAGCAAACACTAGGGAAGTCTTATGGCCAAGGATGGAAGGAAAAAGGGGAGCATCTTTGACACTTTATTCTATCCTTTCCATAAACATGTGTGATGTAAAGAGATTCCAAGTATTCAATCTTTAATAATCAATCACGTTTTCTCACAATTTTGCAATTATATAAGAGAACATGGAGAAGGGAAAATGTAGTCCAATTGATACAAACAATAAAAAGAGAATATTAATTACCTCTTATATGTCAAGGAGAAAGAAAGAGAATAGAAAGCTCTTCCACACTCACAAACAAGAAGAGAGTATCATAGAAGAGTGGAGGCAAGAACAATAGAATTCTTCTTCTTCCTCTTCTTCTTCTTCTTCTTCTTGAAAAGACTTTATACAAGAATGATTTCTAATACAACATGGCAAGGTATTCCAATAGATCAAACAAAGTACATACAAGGAACTCATTAGCAAGATAAGTATATAATCACTCTCAATAGGTAAGATATTTATATGAAATTCAATAAAACTCTCTTTGGACCATAGTTTCATAAACACCACATTTGTAGATCTCTGAAACCACTACACATACTCGAGATACCACCACACATACTCGAGATATAAGAAATTAGGTAGAAAATTATCGAGCATCATGTGTTGATCTTCCTCAACATTCTTCCTCAACATTATTCCTATTTCAACATTCTTCTTCAAGCTCAACACCATTTCTACTATTCCCAATATCATCCAAAACATCTTTAGTCTCTCGATTCCACATCGCGTTGGAAAAAATGTGAACAACATATTCAAGTGGCTTCACATAAGCAAGATCAATTTCACCCATCAAGATATTTTCCATGATAAATGATAAAGAAACTTTATATGTTTTTTCATGGCATGAAAGACATGATTCCTTTCTAATTGCATGCCATTTATGTTTTCACAATAGATGAAAAATGGCCTTTGGATCTCTACCCCCAAGCTTGCAAGTATCATCTCAAGACACGTATCCTCCCATGCCATCATTGCAACACCTCTATACTCAATCTCTATGATAAACATAGCAATAGTAGGCTGCTCTTGCTACTCCATGTGATAACAAAAATCCCCAATGAGAAAATAAAACTCATACATTTTCTATCTAGAATAGTACCAACACAATCCACATCATTATATCCATACAAATATCCAATAGCATCAACCTCATAAAATAATTCATAGTCCAAATGTAAGAGATACCAACTAGTTGTATGCGAATCTCCTCCCAACTATAAATCACCCTTGCCCTCATGAAATCTAAAACCTTTTATACGGCTCAATACACCTTTCACTCAGTCACTCTTAAAGGATGGCATAGCCTTAGATTCTTTCGATATGGCCTTGGCTCCACTAGTCATTGGACGTTGACCCATTAGGGTCCTTTTCTAATGTAGACAATTATCTAATAGTAGGGAACTACCAGAACTCCTCCTTGAGAGTGCCAATGTTAGAAAGTTACACATTGTGCGGTGAAGATCATCCAACTCATGTCTGCACCAGAGAAGGATTAGGGTTATCACAACCTTACCCTTACGATAGACAACCAACTCCAGAGCCTAACATGTACTCTTATAGTGAGCAGAAGTACCCCAACTACAACACTAAAAACTATCCAATGAGTAGACAGCCACGACTCGTTGTACCACCCGAATGTAGACCATACGGGTACCCTCCTAGAGAACAAGGCAGAGAAGTTCCTAAGTATAACCCATGTCCAGGACCACGAGGAGCAACTAGACCGTATGAACATGGAGGATATAGCCAACCTCAACCTATACTAGGACAACAACCACCCCACCCACTAGCTCTGATACAAGGGCAGAACGTTACAATACAAGTCGTTTGTCTTGAGTGTGGCAAAGAACAGCTCCTGAGAGATTGTCATGGACATCCCTCTAGTGCACCAAAGGTTACACCAATCAATGTAGTAGGCTTGGTAGGGGATTCAAGTTCCAGTAGCAATAGTGTGGCTCCTATACCTGCAGTTACTAGGGCACAAGCCTTACAAAAAGCTAAACCAGCTGAGCAATCAGAGCCAAGTGAGTCAGAAGAGCCTAGCAAGAGAAAAACAAGAACATGGAAGGATACTAGAGAGAAGGCCAATCATAAGTGGACCAAAAAGTTAGCCAAACTAGAAGAAAGCATGAAAGATGCAAAAACAAAAATAGAAGATATTGCCTCTCAAAACCCCTCGCATGTCAAAACTCCATCCACACCACCTCATCCCCAACCTCACCACCACCCACCAACCACTGTAAATAAACCACAACCAGGGTTTGTTCTTACAGATCCAACCCCAGAACACTGGGACATGATGTTCAAGGCGTACTAGGCTCGACTTCAAGAAGGGCCAACACCTGCAAACCTAGACAAGAGCTACCCTAGAGCAGATTTAGAGATTGAACGGACAAAAATGTGCATAAAAATGGTGGAACTAGCTCAAGCTATGTTCGAGGCCAATCAATCATTCAATCAGACGAATGCTATTACACCGGGTTTGCACTTCCAGGGCTTACTAGATAGATTAGAGCAGTTGGTAAATAAACCACAAGTTTCTTTACCTTCACATGCTCAACCACCTATTGAAAGAGAAAGCTCATCACCAAAGAAAGTCTATGTTCCCGATTCCATAGATGATGGAGAACCTCTTTCAATTCAACAACACACTCAAAAGTTCTTGCAAGAAATACAAGAAGAGAAATGGGCCAAGGAGACGGATAAACCCCCTTCTATTCTTGAGATTGATGATCTTCATGATCAATTTCCACAAGACATTCCATCTATTTATGGAGATCAAGGAGAGCAACAAAGAGAAGAAAGGTCAGAATTTGAATCCAATTCTATACAAGAGTTGCCAGAGTTCACAGGCCCATGGGAATCTGAATCTCTCCCACAATATTGATCAGAAACAAAGACTCAGTTGTTCCAAGAAACACTGATGTCATGAAGAACACTAAGGTTCAATGTCATCTCACTGTAAAAGAGCTGCTCAAAGCAAAACCTGAGCTATGGAATCATGTGAAAGATCAGGTTCCAGAACTTGATTCCAATATGCCCAAAGCAGGCTCTAAGCAGAAAGTTCCAGGGATACCTCTAGACAAGATAGGGGACATGAGCGAAGGTGAAGAAGGTAATACTTATCTTCCGATCACCTACCAAGGTTACACAACCAAAGCGATCATAGATTCTGGTGCCGATGTTGCTATTGCGACCACTTCCCCGTGGAAGCAATGGGGTAAACCCGCATTAAGACCAACTAGAATGAAGCTTCAGATGGCTGATGGCCATGTGGAAAGACCTCTAGGATTGCTAGAAGGGATAACTCTAACCACTTGTCGTGTATAGCTTGAGCACACCTTTGCTATATGCGACTTTTGCTAAAACTAATACCTACGAAATGATCCTAGGAAGACCCTTCTTACGACAACTGCAAGTTGTACAAGATTGGCGAACCAATTCCTTGTACTTGCAGCGCTTAGGGGTCACAACCAAGGTCAATTTGAAGGATTACATCTTTAGAGATGTACCACCCCTACAATGGAATCCTATCCACAAGGAGCAAGAAGATTCAATCTCTGTGCATTCTAAAAGTTCATCTGATACATCCTGGAAGCATGAAGATACTCATTTGTGGATGTGCAAGGTCGCAAAGGAAGAGGAAAAACGCTTAAAGGCTAGAGAAAAAGGAACTTCTCGAGGAGATAGACCAATTAAAGACCCAGCCTATACACCGATGATCTTTCCAGATGAGGAATTTGAGCCTCATGGTTGGGCAGAAATCTTAGCTACCATGGACATTACAGTTAATGAAGAACAATGGACACCTCATTGTGACGTGGAGGGTTATGATATTTCAGTGTTCATGTGTCAGCCCTTGCTAGAAGAATGTGACCCTTGTGACTTTGTCGAAGAAGAAGACAACGACGATGATCTAGAGTCCATTGTGATGGATAGTTGTTTTAGTTCAAAGGAGCACTATCTAGAAGTCATAGGAGCATGCACACAAAAAGAAGAAGAACCTCTCACAAGCATCAAAATGGTAAATTCAAAGGATGGGAGTGAAGGTGGTCAAAAGAAAAACAAAAGACAAGGAGTGAAACAAGGAGAGGAGGAATCATTGTTTGAGGTACCAGAAAATTTCAAGAAATACGAAGTTGAGGACCAAAAAGTTCTGGTATGAATGCCTAAGAGAGAGGCAACCACAGGAGAAGCATATGATAACAAAGAAAAGACTAAAAAAATCGTAGTACCATTGAAGATAATGTAGAGAGATGTACATACATAGGAGATGACCTAATTTAAGAAGAGGAAGCAGAGTTGGTAGCCTTGTTAAGGGAATATAGGGACGTGTTTGCGTGGAACTATAGAGACTTGAAGGGAGTAGATCCAAAGGTTTGTTCTCATACGATCTGTTGATATATTTAGGTAGTGATGTGTGTGAACACACTAGGACCGCCGGGGCACTTTTTTCCCTCTTTAGGAGGTTTTTTTCCCCCGGCTTGTATATACGCCTATTGCCCTAATGGGCTACTTATCTTTGAACATTCGCTGGTAATACATTCAGTATTGTGTGTTTGTGCTCCAAGCTTCTTCTTCTTCCTTGTGCTGATCGCGTGCTTCCGCAGACATCTATCTCCAACAATTGGTATCAGAGCAGGTCGTCGCTTCATCTAGGGCGCCGTCGACACTCCTCCGTTTGCAGTCTCAGAATCGCACGAATTTTGGTGAGCATACTCAACGTGTTTCCGAGATCCAAACAGCTTTGCTATGTGGTGCCGAAATCGCGATCTGAGCTCGTTTCGGCCTCCGAACGCACTATCGCAGCGCTTGTGCAGGCTATTTCCTCTTTTTGTGCCAAAGGTATATACCAGTTTCTGTTCGCCAGTTTAAGCGTCTCGAAGTCTGCTACAGGTCTAACAGAACTCGTCTGGGCAATTTTGTTCAACTTTTTGAGATACAGTCAATTTTTTGCATCAAGGTATTTTAGTCACCAGCCATGGCTGAAAGCAGTGATGTATTCCGTATGTTGGCTGTTGAGGATAAGTTGGATGGTACCAACTACCCATTATGGGCTTATATGATGCGACATGTTTTGGTTGCAAAAGGATTGTGGAACATTGTGCAGGGTGTTGAAAGACGTCCTGTTACACCTGTAACGACAGGTACTGCAAATACAGGTGCTGGAGCTGATGAAGATGGTGTCGAAGATGATATTCCGCAGATTCCTGTTCGTGCTGTTGATTCTATTGCACCTACTGCAGAGCAAATTCATTGGGATGGCAGAGATGCCCAGGCACATGAATTGATAGCTTTGTCTGTCAAACGTGCCATTATTCCTCATATTTCGCTCTTGCAGAACAGCTAGGGATGCTTGGGATGCACTTACCACATTGTACCAAGCTAGGAATGAGGCTCGTGTTGCTTACCTCCGAAAAGAGTTGGAGAGTGAGCACATGAATGAAGGTGATTCTATGGACAGTTTCCTAACGAAGATCAAAAGATTTGAAGGAACAATTGATTTCTGCTGATGAGGTTATACAAGATAGCTCACTTGTGCAGACCGTTCTGAATGGTCTTCCTGATTCATATAAGAGTTTTGCTTCTACTCTTCGGTTGATGATGAAAGGCAATCCGAATGCCTTATCATTTGAGGAGTTAGTCTCTGTTCTATTGCAGGAAGATCAGTCTAGGCAGAACACGTCCATTATGCGTGTTGCAGATCAAGCTTTCCTAGCTAGTCAGAAGGGTAAAGGAAAATGGAGCTCTTCTACTAGTAAGCAGAAATCTGCAAATGCTGCACATTCGAAGAACCAGGATAAAGATGAGAAGAAATCAAAAAAGCAGAATTGTTTTGCAAGTACTGTAAAGGGAATGATCCTATCATAAAGAACTGTCCAAAAGTGGTTGCAAAAGAGGCAAAGAAAAAGGAGGTTGGAATGGTTGTTGCAGAAGCCTCTACACCAAAAACAGAGTCTGCTAACCTTGTGCAGGAAGAAGAATGGGCGTTTACTACTGTTTGCAGTTTTGACCCATCTTCTCATGAACAGTGCATGTCTGTAGTGGACTTTGACAGTTTACTACTGTTTGCAGTTTTGACCCATCTTCTCATGAACAGTGCATGTATGGACTCAGATGTTTGGTACTTTGACAGTGGGGCGACCAAACATATTACCTCGCAGCACAGTTTCTTCTCTTCACTCGAGCCTGCCTCTACATGGAATACTATCACATGCGCCAACAACTCCTCTTATCCTGTTATGGGAGTTGGTAAGATCATTCTGACTACTGCTGATGGTAGTTCTTTCACCTTGTCAGATGGTTTGGTTGTGAAATTCATTGATGACAGGTGTACAGTTCATGATTTGTCAAATGGCGATGTGATTATTGCTTCTGGCATTTTGTGTCGTGGGCTGTATAAGCTCATAGACTATGAAAGATCTGTGAATGATTCGGCATGTGCAGTTCATGATTCTCAGGCTATGTCAGATGCAAAGCTTTGGCATGCACACTTTGGTCATCTGAATTTTGCTAGTTTGCTACGCCTGCAGAAATCTGATATGGTGTCTTCTTTGCCCAAGCTCGAGGCACTTGGAAAACATGTATGTGAAGGCTGTTGGTCATCTGAATTTTGCTAGTTTGCTACGCCTGCAGAAATCTGATATGGTGTCTTCTTTGCCCAAGCTCAAGGCACTTGGAAAACATGTATGTGAAGGCTGTATTTTGGGCAAAATGCAGCGTTCCTCCTTTCCAAAAGATGGTTTAGTTCGGGCTATGCAGAAATTGCAGCTTGTACATAGTGATGTATGTGGTCCTATGTAGACACCCTCTTTTGGGAATTACCTTTACTTCATGACTTTCATTGATGATTTTTCCAGGCATGCATGGGTATATCCACTCAAAGCAAAGTCCGAAGTGTTCATGTGCTTTAAACAGTTTTTGGTTCTGGCTGAAAATCTGTCAGCATGTAAAATGGGCACCCTCCGTTCTGATCGATGGGGGGAATATATGTCTTCTGATTTAAATGCATTTCTGGCTGAACGTGGGATAAAACACCAGTGTACAGTGCCGTATACACCTCAACAGAATGGAGTTGCTGAACGAAAGAACAGGTCACTCATGGAGATGGCGAGGTGCATGGTCAAGAGTCAGGCTTTACCACATTGTTTCTGGCTTGAGGCTGTCATGTGTGCAGCATATGTACTGAACAGGTGTCCCACTAAAGCACTACAGTCTATCACTCCATATGAGGCTTGGCATGACCGCAAGCCATCTGTTGCTCATCTCCGTGTTTTTGGTTGTTTGGCATATGCATTAGTGCCTGAACAACATCGCAGAAAACTGGATGATAAGGCAGTAAAATGTATTTTTGTTGGGTACAGTTCTGAAAGTAAAGGCTATCGTCTGTATCATCCACAGACTAAACGCATTTTGGTTAGCCGTGATGTTGTCTTTGTGGAAGATGCTATTCAGCCATTGCTTTCATGTACTAAGGAGACATCTGTTAGCTCCAAAGACATGTATGATACGTTGATGCCTCTTTTTATAGGTGGACAGTCTAGTGCTGGTCCTAATGAGGCAACCTCTCAGCCTTTGCAGGTTTCATATGATGATGCAGATCAATCTATTTCTGATGCAGATTTACTTGATGCACTTGTTGATGAGAGAGCTGATATTGACCAGGCAAAAACTATGCCAAAATGGCTGGTGCAGACTTTGCGTGACAGCAAATTAGATGCACCTTTGTCATATCGTACTCGTTCACGCTCTCATAGTGCCTCCTTTGCATCAGATTGCTATGCTATGGCTGCGTCTAGTCTCTGTGATGAGAATGAGCCTGTTTCTTTTGATGAAGCACAGAATTCAAAAAATTGGATGGCTGCCATGCAATCTGACTATGATGCTATAATGAAGAATGGTACATGGTCTGCAGAAAGGGCATGAAAATCAGGTGTGCAGGTTAAAGAAGGCATTATATGGTTTAAAGCAAGCACCACGTGCTTGGTATGAGAAGATACATGCCTATCTGGTTGCACATGGTTTTGTGAACAGTCCAACTGAAAGCACCTTATATGTTAAGCGTGCTAATGATGTGCTTCTGATCATTGTTGTCTATGTTGATGACATGCTGCTCACTGGTCTTATTGAGAAGCATATTGCTGATTTCAAGGCTGATTTGCATGCCTCATTTGAGATGTCTGATTTGGGGCATTTGCATCACTATTTGGGCATTCAATTTATGCAAGTTGATGGTGGAATGGCTTTGTGTCAAACGAAATATATTGACACATTATTGCAGCGTTTTGGCCTTGAAGACTGTAAGCCTATTGCCACTCCTATGGAGACAGGTTTACAATTGAGTCTTCATGATGCTGGAGATGCATTTGATGTTGTTCTCTATCAGCAGGCTGTTGGATGCTTGATTTACTTATGCATTACTCGGCCAGATATTCAGTTTGCTGTCTCACAGATGAGCAGGTTTATGCATTGCCGAGGAGTCACGCATTGGAAGGCGGTTAAGCGCATCTTTCGCTACTTGAGTGGTACTCGGCTACTTGGGTTGTTTTATCCCAAGGGGGGATCACTACTGCCAAATTTGCATGCTTTTTCTGACTCAGATTGGGCTGGTTGCTATGACACTCGTGTGTCCACCAGTGGTTTTTGCTTCATGCTTGGTAGCTCATGTATATCTTGGTTGAGCAAGAAGCAGCCTACTATGGCCACTTCCAGTTGTGAGGCTGAGTATAGGGAAGGTTTCACAGCGACTGTTGAGTGTGTGTGGCTCAGACGCCTTATGGCTGATTTGGGTGTTGGCCAGTCTTCTGCCACCACCATCTTCACTGACAGTTAGAGCGCATTGGAAGTTGCGAGGAACCCTCTGTTTCATGCTCGCACTAAGCACATTGAGGTGCATTATCACTATGTTAGGGAGAGGTTCTCTGCTGGGGAGATCAGCTTGGCATATGTGCCCACGCAGGAGATCATTGCAGACCTTTTCACGAAGGCTCTACCTAGGGAGAAGTTTGAAGCTTTCTGCAAAGCTTTGGGCTTACTTCCTTCCACATAGCTTGGCACTTCTTTATACATGAGTGCCAGCTACTTGTTCACCGCATCACTCCCAGGGGGGATTTGTTGATATATTTAGGTAGTGATGTGTGTGAACACACTAGGACCGCCGGGGCACTTTTTTCCCTCTTTAGGAGGTTTTTTTCCCCCAGCTTGTATATACGCCTATTGCCCTAATGGGCTACTTATCTTTGTACATTCTCTGGTAATACATTCAGTATTGTGTGTGTGTGCTCCAAGCTTCTTCTTCTTCCTTGTGTTGATCGCGTGCTTCCGCAGACACCTATCGTGGAGGATGAGGAACATAGTAGTTGGTTGCAACAAGCCCATGAGGGATTTCTAGGAAATCACTAGTGTAAACAACGAGCATTGTAGAATTTAAAACATTTAGGAGTGTATTGGCCTAGTTTGGATAAAGAAATACATGAGTGGATTAAGAATCGTCCAGGGTGCTAGGAAAAACCCCCAGTGGAGCATGCCACCCTTTATCACGTGTCATTAATTCCAGATTGGAGTGCTCCATTGGTGGAATTTATGAGATCAGGAACACTACCTAGCGAGGCAAGTCTAGCAAGAAAACGAAGCATGGAACAAGAGGCTCTAGACTATACCTTAATAGGAGATAACCTATACCGAAGAGGCAAAGATGGTTACTTAAGATTGTGCATTCACGAATCAGACTACTTGAAAGTCTTAGAAACTGCCCATAGCAGTCTTGCAGGTGGACATTTTGGTCCTGACCGAGTAATTAAGACTATTCTATTCTCAGGACTTTGGTGGCCCACTCTTCATATGGATGCACATACCTATGTGAAGAAATGTGACACATGCCAACGTGCACAGTACCCAATTAGAAAAGATGAGATGCCTTTGAGGCCAATGATGGGAGGACGTGCATTTTCGAAATGGGGTATAGACTTTGTAGGTCCTATCAACCCTCAAGCTAGAAACTCCCATGCAGAGTACATTATTGTCGCCACAGATTACCTTACGAAGTGGGTAGAAGTAAAAGCCACTACAAAGAACAAACAACGGCAAAGTTCTTATTTGAGAACGTGTTCACTAGATATGGGCTACCAATAGAGCTAGTGAGTGATAGAGGTGCACACTTCTTGAATGAGGTCATTGAAAACCTTCTCCAAGAATTCTTGGTAATACATAAGAAGTTTGCCCCTATCATCCACAAGCTAATGGACAAGCCGAGAGCACGAATAAGATCCTATGTAACATATTGACAAAACTCGTAAATAATAAATGCTCTGATTGGGACAAACAACTTCATCAATCTATTTGGGCCTACCGAGTTGCCTATAAAACGGTACTCAATGCCACCCCATTTCAGATGGCCTTCGGACAAAATGTTGTGCTACCTTTGGATTTACTAATCCCAACTTTAAAAGTAGCACAAGATCATGAATGGAATGGACACGAGTTATCCTCGAGGATCTTTGATCTAGAACGCTTAGGTGAGACAAGGCTACGTGCGGCCGTAGGCATCTATGCTGCAAAGAAAAGGCAAAATGCATACTTTGATGCACATATCAAAGATAAAGGACTGAAAGAGGGAGAACTAGTGTTAGTTTATACACTAAAGCAACATGCTCATAAATTGGAAAAAAGAGGATACAGACCCATGATCATTGATAGAATTTCCACTAGCGATGCAGTTCAATTGGCCACACTAGAAGGTGATATCCTTCCAAACTATATCAATGGTTGTCGAGTCAAGCTATATCAAGAACCTCTTACACAGGATATGCTAAAGAGACTCAATACTGCTAAGAAGCGAAAAGAAGAAGAATTAAGGGTTAGAAAGGAAGCACAGGCAGAGGCGAGAGAACGCATTAAGAGAAATAAGTTAAGATGCCTCGGTCTAAATATCAATTTGGAAGCCCCAAGATACCACATGGCCATGTGTCAAACATCAAGTGCAATTGCTTCTCAAATAATTGATCGATGTCCATTTGTGACCATAGCGATAGGACAAGGGAAGAATGCAAGGACTGTGAAAGCATTGATTGACTAAGGTGCAAGAACTAGTGCAGTTAGACTTTCATACTGCCAAGATCTAGAATTGAACATCAATTCCATTGAAGCCTATCTCATAGGTTTGGGAGGTGTGGAAACCCCTTGTTTGGGCGAGGTAGAGCTTCCCATCTATCTTCAGGGTGTTCCAATGAGATTCAAAATGCTAGTGTGTGAAGATGAGGACCTTATGGAACCACTTGTCCTAGGTCAAGATTGGATTTATGACCATGCAGTCAACTTGAACCTAAGAAGTCAACTTCTTCCAGTTTGGGTACATGAACAATGCATTACATTAGAATTAGAGAATTTCATGCTCACAGATGGTACCACACACTCTCATCATTCCTCCAAGAGTAATCTTCAGGAACAAGATGTTGTATGTGTCCAAATCTCTATGATCCAAAAAGACTCAATCATGGAAGGACAGTCGCAAAGGCAAGCAGGCCCTCCTTGTTTTTTGAAGTGTAAAGCATCCATAGTAGTTCAACCTCCGAAGCAAGTGAAACAGTACAAGACAACCGGTACATCAAATAGACAAAGACCCTTCAGGAGTAAAGCAGTTCCGGGCATAAAGCAAATTTGGGTATGAAAAGGAGAGCAGCCCCCTACCTTGCCAACACAATTCTCACCCAAGCAAGCCAACCATGCGAAGACAAGAACCAAGCAACCACGAACAGATCAACGAGAAGGCCTCCAAAAAATTTGGGTGCCTAAGAAATTAGTTGCAGTTCAATAAGGACAATCACATATGTGGGTGCCCAAGGCACTCTTACACGCGCAAAGGCCTATGTAGTGCACCATGCAAAAGTTCTCAACAAAGACGCCAAGGAGAGAAATGGGTAAGAACCAAGCACAGATACCAAAGGAAGATAAACTCACCTCTTCAGAAAAAAATAAAAAGATAATCATCACGGATATGGGTTTGGAGGCCAAAAGTACCAAAAGCTTCCACAAAATCAAAGAGCCAACCACACTGGATACCAAATTTTAGAAACCATCTAAAGATGAAGGGGCCAAAAGTGCTCTCCACAGGGCCACATACCATTCTTAAATGGATCCCTATAAGGAGGATTACATCATTTCAAGATCCAATCGACACCTCCAAACAAAAAGTGCATCAAGTCTGCAAGTAACATCAGAAGCCTTGACGTGCAACAACCATGTGCCTTTGGCATAATCTTGTCTTTTGCACCATTTAGGTCATGCAATTCCAAAGTATGCATCAATATAGGGCCACATTACACGGCCGTGTATAGACACGATTGAGAATCCCAGGCACATGAGATACACTTGACATATGTAAAATATTTTATTGCTACTGACGTCTTTTTTCTTGTTTTATGACATTGTTCAAAAAAAAAAAGGGAAAGAAAGAAAGAGGGAGAACACAAAGAGGAAGGACAGGACTGTGTGCTTAAAGCATCTCCGACATGAACAATCAACAAGGACAACCATCAACAACAGAAGATAAGTTGATGGTAAATCACCATGCTGGAGCACACCATGAAGAGATGAATATCGATGGACATTTGACCATGGTAAGAACCGCCTACTTCGACACCACGATAATCATGATAGAGTAGCAAACCTCTTCGTCAGCACACCCTTGAGCACTTTGCTCAAGACCCAAACTCTTGCACCATCATTCTTCCAATGCATTTCCCAAGTATGCATGCATAGGGCTACATTACAAGGCCATGCACAAGGCACATTCTTCTTCCAACCCATGCACTAATGCACTTACCCATCAGTCATTATCGGTCATGAGTACTTGGTATGGAAACTAGGGAAGCCATCTTTGGAAGAACCACAGGACATCACAGTGCCAACAACAAGAGCCAGGCAGCAATCCACCACGAGAGTTGCTCATAATCAACATTGACCACCTCTTTTGAGTAGCTCACAATTTTTGAAAGCTCACAAAGACACCATCAAGCTGGAATACAAGGAAGAAGCACATACAACGGTAGCAGTGACAACATGAAGAACTTGAAAATTGTCCAAGCTACAATTGGACGATGGACCTCTCTTGTGGATATGATGGAAACTATCTCTCCAAGCACTACCTGGAACAACCACTACAACAAGGGTCTGTCAGGGGCAACAGTCTCTAGAGGGGGGGGAGTGTTGACAATAAAGGTCACACACAATCATGGAAGTGCATCAATGAAGTGAAAACACAAGAAGAAGGAGCATGTAGGGAGCTCCAACAAGCACATGTCAAATTTTCAGAAGAAATCCCTATAAATATAGTGACTTTTGCCACTAAAAACCATTGTAAATACCATTTTCCATTTTTACAACTCCATTTTGTTCAAGCCGAGGAGTCCTCAAGCTTGAGGAGTATTAGAAGTATCATCCTACCATTTTTCCTAATTTTTAGATTCCGTTTGAGTCCCCAAATAAACCTTGGAACCTATTTTTTAACTAGGTCGGACACTAGGTCTGGACAGGGCCAAAACGACTCAAAAAAATAAAAAAAGGGCTGGAGAGCTCATTTTTGGGGTTAGCTTGTTGTAGATTTGAGCTTTTTAAGAGATTTCTTTTGTAATAGAAGATCTTCCATTGTACCACTCTTTGCTCTTACCTTGTGTGTGTGTATGTGTGTGCATGCTTGTGTGCTTTCACTCACGCACTTGCGACATCACTTGCTCACGGTCTTCATATTGGTCCTCCCGTCTCCACGGATTGACATTTATGAGGTGGAGCTCCTCACGTTGGTACTTGCCATTGTGCTAGAGTGACACAATGCTTGACTCTTGGGCAATGCATAAACCTGCTCATCTGTGAGACAACAAACTGAATATCTGGTCGAGTAATGCATAAGTAAATCAAGCATCCAACAGCCTACTGATAGAGAGCAGCATCAAATGCATCTCCAGCATCATGAAGACTCAATCGTAAACCTGTCTCCATAGGAGTGGCAATAGGCTTACAGTCTTCAAGGCCAAAACGCTGCAATAATGTGTCAATATATTTTGTTTGACACAAAGTTATTCCACCATCAACGTGCATAAACTGAATGCCCAAATATTGATGCAAATGCCCCAAATTAGACATCTCAAATGAGGCATGCAGATCAGCCTTAAAATCAGCAATATGCTTCTTAATAGGACCAGTGAGCAGCATGTCGTCAACATAGACAACAATGATCAGAAGCACATCATTAGCACGCTTAACATATAAGGTGCTTTCAGTTGGACTGTTCTCAAAACCATGTGCAATCAGATAGGCATGTATCTTATCATACCAAGCACGTGGTGCTTGCTTTAAACCATATAATGCCTTCTTTAACTTGCACACCTAGTTTTCATGCACTTTCTGCACAAAGCCACGGGGCTGAAAAACATACACTTCTTCATGCGAGTCACCATTCAAAAATGTTGTTTTAATGTCCAACTGATATACATTCCAACCATGATGGGTTGCAAGTGCATAGATGCTCCAAACAGTAGTCATATGGCAGGTAGGTGCAAAGGTCTCATCAAAATCAATGCCTCTTTCCTGTGCATAACCCTTTGCAACAAGCCTAGCCTTATACCTGTCAACTGTACCATCAGGTTTATGCTTCAGCTTGTATACCCACTTAGTGCCAATGGCC
Source organism: Ceratopteris richardii (assembly GCA_020310875.1). Taxonomy (NCBI): domain Eukaryota; kingdom Viridiplantae; phylum Streptophyta; class Polypodiopsida; order Polypodiales; family Pteridaceae; genus Ceratopteris; species Ceratopteris richardii. The sequence goes on along the minus strand of CM035444.1, from coordinate 38,548,588 downwards.
TTCTTGCCAGGAGGCAAGTCACATAAAGACCAAGTACCATTCTTCATTATTGCATCATATTCAAATTACATAGAAGCCATTCAATTTTCTGAATTTTGTGCTTCATCAAACGAAACAAGCTCAGTCTCATCACATAGAATAGATGCAGCCATAGCATAGCGATCTGATGCAAAAGAGGCACTATGAGAGCTTGATCGAGTACGATATGATAGAGGTGCATCTAATTTTCTATCACGCAAGGTCTGCACCACCCATTTTGGCATAGTTCTTGCTTGCTCAATATCATCTCTCTCATCAATAAGTGCATCGTGTAAATCTGCATCAGAAATGGAATGATCTGCATCATCACATGAAACCTGCAAAGGTTGAGAAGTTGCCTCATTAGGACCAGCACTAGATTGTCCACCTATAAAAAGAGGTAGCAAAGTATCATACATGTCTTTGGAGCTAACAGATGTCTCCTTAGTACATGAAAGCAATGGATGAATAACATCTTCCACAAAAACAACATCACAGCTAACTAGAATGCATTTAGTCTATGGATGATACAGATGATAGCCTTTACTGTCAGAACTGTACCCAACAAAAATACATTTTACTGCTTTATCATCCAATTTTCTACGATGTTGTTCAGGCACTAATGCATATGCCAAACAACCAAAAACACGCAGATGAGCAACAAATGGCTTCTGGTCATGCCAAGCCTCATATGGAGTGATAGACTTCAGCGCTTTAGTGGGACACCTGTTCAGTACATATGCTGCACACATGATAGCCTCAAGCAAGAAACTATGTGGTAAAGTTTGACTCTTGACCATACACCTCGCCATCTCCATGAGTGACATGTTCTTTTGTTCCGCAACTCCATTTTGTTGAGCTGTATACGGCACTGTACACTGGTGTTTTACCCCACGTTCGGCTAGAAATGCATTAAAATCAGAAGATATATATTCCCCCCCTCGATCAGAACGGAGGGTGCCCATTTTACATGCTCATAGATTTTCAGCCAAACCAAAAACTGTTTGAAGCACATGAACACTTCGGACTCAAGCTTGGGCAAAGAGGACACCATTTCAGATTTCTGCAGGCGTAGCAAACTAGAAAAATTCAGATGACCAAAGCATGCAGGCCAAAGCTTTGCATCTGACATAGCTTGAGACTCATTTACTGCACATGCCAAATCATTTACTCATCTTTCATAGTCTATGAGCTTATAAATCCCACGCCATAAAATGCCAGAAGCAATAATCACATCGCCATTTGATAGATCATGAACTGTACACCTATCATCAACAAATTTCACAATCAAGCCGATCTTGGCTAACGCAAAAACTGATAATAGGTTCTTCTTGATCCCTGGCACAAATAAGCATCTGACAAAGTGAAAGAACTACCATCAGAAGTAGTCAAAATGATCTTACCAACTCCCATAACAGGATAAGAGGAGTTGTTGGTGCATGTAACAGTATTCCGTGTAGGGGCAAGCTTGAGTGAAGAGAAGAAACTACGCTGCGAGGTAATATGTTTGGTCACCCCACTGTCAAAATACCAAACATCTGAGTCTACTGCAGACATGCACTGCTCATGAGAGGATGGGTCAAAACTGTAGACAGTAGTAAATGCCCATTCTTCTTCCTGCACAAGATTAGCAGACTCTGTTTTTGGTGTAGAGGCCTCTGCAACAACCATTCCAACCTCTTTCTTCTTTGCCTCTTTAGCAACCAGTTTTGGACAGTTCTTTATGATATGATCATTCCCTTTACAGTACTTACAAAACAATTTCTGCTTTTCTGATTTCTTCTCATCTTTATCTTCCTTATTTGAATATGCAAAATTTGCAGATTTCTGCTTACTAGTTGAAGAGCTCCATTTTCCTTTGCCCTTCTCACTAGCCAGGAAAGCTTGATCTACAACTCGCATAATGGACCTGTTCTGCCTGGACTAATCTTCCTGCAACATAATAGAGACTAACTCCTCAAATGATAAGGCATTCGGATTGCCTTTCATCATCAACCGAAGAGTAGAAGCAAAACTCTGATATGAATCAGGAAGACCATTCGGAACAGTCTGCACAAGTGAGCTATCTGGTATAACCTCAGTAGAAGAAATCAATTGTTCCTTCAAGTCTTTGATCTTCGTTAGGAAACTGTCCATAGAATCACCTTCATTCATGTGCTCGCTCTCCAACTGTTTTCGGAGGTAAGCAACACGAGCCTCATTCCTAGCTTGGTACAATGTGGTAAGTGTATCCCAAGCATCCTTAGCTGTTATGCAAGAGCGAATGTGAGGAATAATGGCACGTTTGATAGACAAAGCTATCAATGCATGTGCCTGGGCATCTCTGCCATCCCGACGAATCTGCTCTATAGTAGGTGCAGCAGAAACCAAAGCATAAACAAGAATATGTTGAATATCATCATCTTCGACACCTTCTGCATTAGCTTCAGTAGCTGCAGTTGTAACAGTTGCAGGTGTGATAGGACGTTTTTCGACACCCTGTGTTGGTGCAGCGCTTATTGCGGAATTCGCTTACACCACAGAAACTAAGCTAGAGTGATGTTAGAACACCTCTATAATCATCAGTAACTTAGCAAACTCTCTGAAACTGAAAACTTATAACTGTATTTAGTGAACACCGAAAATTCACTTTACAGAAAGCTTCATGTTTTCCTTCAAGCTTCAATTCTGAACTTATTTACTTCAGTCTTTACACTACTGTGTTTACTTATAGTTAAATAACTTTTGCATCACTTAACTTTGTAAAAACTATGTTTTGAACTTACCAAAATTCCACCGGAACTTCATCGGACTGTCACTGGACTGTCACCAGAATCTTACCGGAATGTCACCGGAATCAACAGCAATTCTGTTTGTAATTACTTCAAATGTGTATACATGAAGTAAGGAAGTGATATCTGAACTTCCTTCACTGAGTGAACTCTATATGAAGTTTAAGAAAAACTTCACCAGTTTTGGATGCTTCTTTCCGATCAGACTTTGTATTGTGTGTACATATTCATTTCACCGAAATCTTTGATCAACTTATAGTTGAGACTCCTAGCTTCAAGGTGAGCTATCACTCATGAAAATCTTTACACTGTGTTACGAGATCTAACTCTCAGAAGTACCGAAAAAAACATTTACTGAGAAAACTATAACTGTTAACTAACTTTCACAGTAACATGAAATCTCTCAGATTTCTTCATATACAAAGAATGCGCTCAAACTTCCACATGAACATGTGTTTTCTATTAGAGAAGATGTGTACAAAATATAGCTTGGCCTCACTTTGCTCATAGCTATGGAAAACTCTCCTACTCTGAGTAGTTGTTCCTTACCATCTCTCTCAGATGAATACCTGACATTTCAGGTTTTGTTATTCATCTCTACATACGCGATCTATGGCATCTTCTATATCTTACTTCTATTCTCTATCTCATATGCGCACATATCATCTATCTATCTCAGCTCTCTTATATACAATTTTTGATCCGGGTTCTAATTCTGGAAGTTTCTACACTGTATATTACAGTCGTGAATTTGTCCCTTCACTAAGGCTTTATTTTCTCTTGAATGCTTTGTTTCTGCTTTCCTTTGCCTTTATGTCATTATGCATAATTAGTGAGTGAATCTCCAACAGCTCCCCCTCAATCACTAATTAGCATCTTCCGGTCTTCATATATCCTTCTTTTCTTTTATTCCTTCCATTTCTTTGAATCTGCTTGTCTTTATTCCATCCAAGCTTTTTGTCAGAATATCTGCAATCTGATCTTTTGTAGGAGTGAATACTAATTCAATCTCCTTCTCCATTACCTTTTCCCTCAGGAAATGATATTGAATCTCTATGTGTTTTGTTCTTGCATGAAATACTGGATTTGCTGCAAGATATAACGAGCTCATATTATCTCCATGTATGATAGGTATACCTTGATCAATACCCATGCTTTTGAACAAGGTCTACATCCATATCACTTCTTTAGCTACTTCCACAAGTCTGCTTCTGTTGACGATAGAGCCACTATGTGTTGCTTCTTTGAACACCAGCTTACAAGCTTATCTCCTAGGTATATCATATACCTAGGTGTTGACCTTCTGTCATCTTGACTTCCTGCTCAGTCTGAATCACTGTATGCTCTCAGTTTTATATTTGATGTATAAGGATAATATAATCCTTCCTTTATAGTTCTTTTAATATACCTAAGAACTCTTTGTCCTGCAACCCAATGTTGATCCTTCGGACAATGCATAAACTGTGATAAAACTCCCACTGCATAATTGAGATCCGGTCTTGTTAGTGTAGCATAGATTAAGCTTCCTACTAATGATTGATACCTTCTCATATCTTTAAACTATGCACCACCATATTTGTTGAGTTTATGATTTACTTCAAGCGGTGTTGAAGCTTCTCTGCAATTCTCCATGTTAAACTTCTTCAGTAAGTTTAGGAGATATCTTTCTTGTGAAACATATATACCATGATCTGTATATGTAACTTCCATTCCAAGAAAGTATGATAACTTTACTAGGTCACTGATCTTGAACTATTTCTCAAGTAATCTCTTTACCTCTTTGATTCCTTCATCTGAGGTTCCTGTGATTATTATGTCATCTACATAAATACAAATGTAGATCATACCTTCATCTGTTCTCTTAACGAGTAGACTTGCATCTGCCTTTGAACTTTGGTATCCAAGTTCATTGAGATACTTCACAAGTCTGTAATTCCAAGCTCTTGGAGCTTGCTTCAATCCATAGAGAGCTCTTCTCAATCTGCAAACATGATCTGGGTAACTGGAACTTTCAAAACCTTCAGGTTGTTCCATGTAAACTTCATCTGATATATATCCATTTAAAAATGCATTCTTTATATCCAGCTGAGTTAGCTTCCATCCTTTTGATGCTGCTATAGCAATCAATGTCCTTATGGTTGACATCTTTGCCACCGGACTAAACGTCTCATCATAATCTATGCCATATGTCTGAGCATAGCCTTTGACTACCAGTCTAGCTTTGTATCTGGCTATCCTTCCATCTGCAAGCTTCTTGACTTTGTAAACCCATTTATTTCCAATCACTTTCTTACCATTTGGTTTTGGAACAAGTTCCCAAGTCTTGTTCTCTTCAAGAGCATTGAACTCTTCTTTCATCGCTTCTTCCCATTGTTTCTTACCTTTTGCTTCACTATAATTCAGAGGTTCTTCATCCTCCTTTACTAAGTAAGCATAGTTTTTCTGAGTCAAATAAGAAGTATCATAATACCTTGTCGGTTGTTTCTTTACTCTGTTTGACCTTCTTGGTTCAAACTCTTCATGTGTATCTGAATACACATCTTCTTCATTTCTCATACCTAATTCGATCCTGGACGTACTTGCCTGCATATAATCTTCATCTCCATTCACCTGCATATGTGATTTACCTTTTTCATTTCTTCTTATCTCTTCTTCAATTGTCTCAACATTATGCTCTTTATCTGTATACCAGCTCTTTCCTTCATCAAATGTTATATCTCTGGAAACAGTAAATTGTTTGGTTAGAGGACTCCATAACCTGTAACCCATCTGTTTTTCATCATATCCGATGAACACATATTTTTCAGCTTTTGGTTCAAGCTTATGTCTCAACTGTGATGGTACATAAGCATAAGCAACTGATCCAAACACTTTACAATGATCAAGTGTTGGTTTCTTGCCCCACCAAGCTTCATAAGGGGTCATCCCATTTAACGCTGTACATGGTAATCTGTTTACCAGGTATGTAGCTGTATTTATAGCCTCAGCCCAAAGATAGTTTGGACAATTCTTCTCCTTTAGCATCGCTCTTGCAAACTCAACTAGAGTTTGGTTTCTTCTTTTTGCTACTCCATTTTGTTGCGGTGTATACCTGCAAGTTATTTCCCTTTTGATACCTGCATTCCACAGATAATCATTGAACTCTCAAGAAAAATATTCTCCTCCTCCATCAGACCTTAGTCTTTTGAGTTTATGTCCTGTAAGTCTTTCAGCATATGCATGAAAATGTCTGAAAGCTCCAAACACTTCTGATTTCTCTTTCAAAACATAAAGAGTTATCCATCTTGTTGCATCATCAATGAAAAGAACGTAGTACCTTGAACCACTGATAGATCCTTCTTTCGTTGGTCCCCATACATCTGTATGTATGAGCTCTAGCACACCATCATGTTTGTAACCATTTTTCTGAAATGGTAACCTGTGTGCTTTTCCCATCTGACATGCTTCGCATTTGTGAATCATATGTTGATTCTTCATATTCAGTAATCCTCTTACGGATTGTTTCTCCACCATAATTTTGATTCCTGTTTCATTAAAATGTCCTAACCTCTTATGCCAGAGGTCTAGTTCTGTAAATACCTCATCACCATGTGTGATCAAGGCTTGACCAACATTTCCTTGTACTTTCAGAGTAAAAAGTCTACCTTCCTTTTTACCATGGACAATCTGTTGTATCCTTTCTTTGGATCTTCAACAAATACTCCTTCATTCGTAAACCTGACTTGAAAACCTTTTTCTACTATCTGACCCACACTGATCAGATTCTTCGGAATTGCTGGAACATACAAAACATTTGTTAGTAGGTCAGCTCCATTCTTACATTTTACTTTTCCAATTGACCTTACATTATGTTTTGTGCTATCACCTGTCTGTACTGTATGATTTGAAATACCTCCCTCGAGTTCTGATAATAATTCTATATTTCCTGACAAATGATTTGAACAACCAGAGTCAATATAGAATACCTTGAGGTCTTCGTTTTCTGACACACTTATCGAGTTCATCATCAACATCATATGATCATCATTCTACGTATCATTCGCATAGTTGTAGTAGGTAGTGTTGTGAGACTGATTCTGTCCCCAACCTCTTGCTCCACCTCTACCATATCCACCTCTTTGGCTTTGTCTTCCTCTTTGATATCTTCCGCTTCTGCCTCTACTATTATTGTTCTGATTCTGATTTGATCCTTGTGAATTATGCTAGCAATCATGAGCCAAATGATTGCTTAATCCGCAGATCGAGCAAGCCTTCTTCTGATTACCTCTACCTTTTGTATTACCTCTTTTATTTCTGACATTACCTCGTCCTCTTGCATAATTTACTTGAGCAGTCACTTCTTCTTCATCTTTTTCTTTACCTTTATCACCTCTCTTCTTATTCTTTGCGTACATAGCCGAACTATGTCCTTTTTCTCCATCTGTCTTCAAATCTTGCTCAAACGTTAGCATTAGTCCAAGCAACTGATTTAAATCTGGTACAAAATGATTTAAAGACAGTTCAGTTGAGAGTACAAAAGGTTTCCACCTTTCATCTCCTCTCAAACCTGTAAGCACTTGAGCTATTGACCTGTGGTCTTCGATATCTTCACCAATCGATCCAAGACTGTCTGCCAAGTCCTTCATCTTAGTGAAATAATCACTAATGCTTTGACTTTGCTTTTTCTTGAATGTTGTGAACTCCGACCATAAGCTAGCCTTTCTAGCTTTCATAGTATTTTGGAAGTGATCTTCCAATGCTCTCCATATATCTTCTGCTTTCTCCAGACCTCTAATATGTGGTAGTAGATGATCTGTAACAGTATTATAGATATATGCTCTTGCCATTGCATCTTTCTTCTGCCACAGCTTCAAGACTTCTAATTCTTCTTTCTTCGGTTGACTATCATCTTCGAAAGTCGGCTTCTTTTCTTCTCCTGTCACATATATCATTAAGTCCTTACTCATAAGTAAGGCTTCCATGCGCATTACCCATGCCGGATAATTATCTTTGTCCAATTTGTCAATAGAAATATGATCTGCCATGATCTTCTTGTTTTCTGTTACTGCCGGTGAGTGTAATGTTAAGAACTTTTACTTTTTACAAAGCTTTACCTTGAGAATGACTTCGGAACTCTTCTGGACATCGTTTGTTGTTGATCACCTCAGCTTTCACCTTCCTTTATGAGAATTCTTCAAATTCTCTTTCCGTTTCTTCTTCTGAGAAACCTTTTTACGCTCTTCAGAACCTTTTCTGTTCTGGTACCACTTGTGGATCTTACCACTCAAATATCACTGTTGATTAACCTGCTTTGATACCACTGATGGATCTTACTTGCTCTGATACCACTGTTGGTGCAGTGCTTATTGCAGAATTCGCTTACACCATAGAAACTAAGCTAGAGTGATGTTAGAACACCTCTATAATCATCAGTAGCTTAGCAAACTCTCTGAAACTGAAAACTTATAACTGTATTTAGTGAACACCGAAAATTCACTTTACAAAAAGCTTCATGTTTTCCTTCAAGCTTCAATTCTGAACTTATTTACTTCAATCTTTACACTATTGTGTTTACTTATAGTTAAATAACTTTTGCATCACTTAACTTTGTAAAAAACTGTGTTTTGACCTTACCAAAATTCCACTGGAACTTCACCGAACTGTCACTGGACTGTCACCGGAATCTTACCGAAATGTCACCAGAATCAACTGCAATTTTGTTTGTAATTACTTCAAATGTGTATACATGAAGTAAGGAAGTGATATCTGAACTTCCTTCATTGAGTGAACTCTATCTGAAGTTTAAGAAAAACTTCACCAGTTCTGGATGCTTCTTCCCGGTCAGACTTTGTACTATGTGTACATATTCATTTCACCGAAATCTTTGATCAACTTATAGTTGAGACTCCTAGCTTCAAGATGAGCTATCACTCATGAAAATCTTTACACTGTGTTACGAGATCTAACTCTCAGAAGTACCGGAAAAAACATTTACTGAGAAAACTGTAACTGTTAACTAACTTTCACAGTAACATGAAATCTCTCAGATTTCTTCACATACAAAGAATGCGCTCAAACTTCCACATGAACATGTGTTTTCTATTAGAGAAGATGTGTGCTTGGCCTCACTTTGCTCATAGCTATGGAAAACTCTCCTACTCTGAGTAGTTGTTCCTTACCATCTCTCTCAGATGAATACCTGACATTTCAGGTTTTGTTATTCATCTCTACATACGCGATCTATGGCGTCTTCTATATCTTACTTCTATTCTCTATCTCATATGCGCACATATCATCTATCTATCTCAGCTCTCTTATATACAATTTTTTATCCGGGTTCTAATTCTGGAAGTTTCTACGCTGTATATTACAGTCGTGAATTTGTCCCTTCACTAAGGCTTTATTTTCTCTTGAATGCTTTGTTTCTGCTTTCCTTTGCCTTTATGTCATTATGCATAATTAGTGAGTGAATCTCCAACACCCTACATAATGTTCCACAGTCCTTTTGCAACCAACGCATGTTGCATCATATAAGCCCATAACGGGTAGTTGGTACCATCCAACTTATCCTCAACAGCCAACATACGGAATACATCACTGCTTACCTTGATGCAAAAAATTGATTGTATCTCAAAAAGTTGAATAGAACTGCCCAGACGAATTCTGTTGGACCTGTAGTAGACTTCGAGATGCTTATACTGGCGAACAAAAACTGGTATATAGCTTTGGCACAAAAAGATGAAATGGCTTGCACAAGCACTGCGATAGTGCATTTAGAGGCCGAAACTAGCTCAGATCACGATTTTGGCACCACAAAGCGAAGCTGTTTTTTATCTTGGAAACATGCTGAGTATGCTCACCAAAATTCGTGCAATACTGAGATTGCAACTGGAGGAGTGTCGACGGCGCCCTAGATGAAGCGCGACCTACTCTGATACCAATTGTTGGAGTTAGACGTCTGCGGAAGCATGCGAACAACACAAGGAAGAAGAAGAAGCTTGGAGCACAACACACAATACTGAATGAATTACTAGAGAATGTTCAAAGATAAGTAGCCCATTAGGGCAATTGGCGTATATACAAGCGGGGGAAAAAAACCTCCTAAAGAGGGAAAAAAGTGCCCCGACGGTCCTAGAGTGTTCACACACACACATCACTACCTAAATATATCAACATGTCCATCATGATAGACAAACCACAATGGGCTACCTATCCATCATCGCAGATAGGTCCATCATGATGGACACCCTTGTCCATTGCGATTGAAAGACATATTACAATTGACACTCGAACTCGATGGGAATCCTATCCATCGTGACACATAGGCCCATGATTGACACAAATCGATGCAAAAAAATAAAAAATTCAATCCATTGTGATAGATGTGTCCATTGCGATAGATAGGCCATGATGGATAGCTTTGTCCATCTTGATTGACAAACCTATCGATAGTGATAGACAAAAATTTTGATTGATTTTTTTGGGTCTTTAATTTTCCCAATTTTGAGTTAAATTTGGTAAAGTTTCAAGCAAATGAAGTATTGTTAGGCCTCAAGCAAATATTTTGAGAACTCTTCTTTGGTTGTTTGCCTATTTTGACCCCCAAGATCCTGAATTGGCTTTTTTCATCCCAAATCAATTTTTTGAGATTTTGAGTTTGTTGGAAAGCTCGTTTCAAATCCTACACAAATCTCAACTGTCTTTCTTAAAAATCATACATTGCATTTTAGATATAGTAATTTTAAGTTGACCTTCCAGAGGGGTGAGGAAGCTAAGGGATCTCTAAGGAAGTCTTTCATAAAGATAAAGGGAGAGTTTGTTCTTTGAAATACATGAATGAAAGAGGTCAATTAATTCGATTAAATTTAACTGTTGATCTGACTATGGGACTTTTACAAGTCCATTGAGATCATCAAGCGCGTCCAGAGCAAGAGTGTGTTGCAAGCTTGAGAATGCATGTCTTGAACATTCAAGTGTGATCAAACGGATAAGCGACTTGAGGCCAAAGCATTCTCAACCCCCTAAATTAATTCCTAACTTAGGCTAAGTATGGTTAGTGATATTGATTAATTAGGGATTGACACGATAGAAGTACAAGAACCCTAATTACTCAAGTGCAAGTGTAGTTTGGTGACAAACTCTAAAGTAAAAGGACATAAATTAAGCAATCACACTTCAAGAGCGATAAAACTCAAGTAATCCTAACAATGTTGTATTGGGCAAGACCTTCAATACAAGAGGGAAGTAAAAATAACAAATGACTAATACAAAAGAACCATGCAACAAGATTTTACTTGGGAAAATTGAGATAACAGCCAAGGCTTATGAGACTTAGATTAGGAAGACATCTAAGATGGGATAGACAAAGCACTAGATCTTTTGAATCTAGTGTCAATCATACAACTCTCTAATGCTTCCAATCTGGTTTGCAATCTCCTTCATCTTGGTGACAAGATCAGTCATGCTTTGCTTGGGTATCTTCTTGAGTGTTGTAAACTCCATCAATAACTGATTATTCCTTGCCTTGGTGCTTGACGAGAAGAATTCTTCAAGAGAATTTCATGTCTCTTGTGATGTCTCACAATTCCTAATGTGAGGAAGTAAAAGATGAGAGTAGGGATGAGAATGTATGCCCTTGCAAAATCATTCTTTGAGCACCATGCATTTAACCTTTCTTGCTCCTCTTGTGTTGGTTGGCCCTTGCTTTTGAGTATTGACATCATCTCATCTCTAGATTTGTAACCATAGAGATTCTTTCCTTATATATAGGCTTCCATTATGAGAGACTGTTGAAGCTTAAGGTGAAGGACAAAGCATGGAAGCGCATCAAGGAAGTGGACACACAAGAAGAAGGAGCAAGTAGGGAGCTCCAAGAAGCACATGTCAAATTTTCAGAAGAAATCCCTACAAAAATAGTGATTTTTATCACTAAAAACCATTGTAAATACCATTTTCCATTTTTGTAACTCCAATTTGTTCAAGCCGAGGAGTCCTCGAGCTTGAGGAGTATTAGACCTACCATCCTACCAATTTTCATGATTTTTAGACTCCGTTTGAGCCCCCAAATAAGCCCTGGAACCTATTTTTTAACTAGGCCGGACACTAGGTCTGGATAGGGCCAAAACCACTCAAAAACTATAAAAAGGGCTGGAGAGCTCATTTTTGAGGTTAGCTTGTTGTAGATTTCAGTTTTGTAAGAGAGCTCTTTGGTAATCGAAGCTTTCCATTGTTCCACTCTTTGCTCTTACCTTGTGCGCGTGTGTGTGTATGTGTGTGCATGCTTATGTGCTTTCACTCACGCACTTGTGCCATCACTTGCTCGCGGTCTTCATACCGGTCCTCACGTCTCCACGGATTGACATTTATGAGGTGTATCTCCTCACGTTGGTACTCACCATTGTGCTAGAGTGACACCAAATTTGGCGCCGTTGCCGGGGAGAGAGCTTGGAGGACGAGCGTGTGACGGTAAGACGTAGAGTAGCGACGTTGGAAGGTAAAAAAATTATCATTTTCAGTTCAGTTTTTGAATTTCCTTTCTTCTTCATCTTCATCATCATCACCATCTCCACCCACCTTCATTTTCTCAGTTTTCTCCATTTTTTAGAGTACATTCACTTTGTTTTTACTTGTGGTTGTGAGCAAGAAGCTTAGAGAGGGTGCAGAACAAAGGCGCAAAAGAATCAGTACCAAAATAGCTGAATTAGCAAAACCTGCGCCAAGTATCGTGAGGGAAACTGCCAAGTATCGTGAGAACTGCGCCAGCGATCGTGAGTGAGTTGCAGGGCAAGCTGGGCTTGAACAGAACAAGGGGAAGTTACAAAGAGATTATAGGAGTTACCAAGGTAAGCAAACCTGCCCTTTTGATCAAAATTTCTCAGAAAATCAATTGCGAGAGTGAAACGATCTGTGCGAAGTATCGTTTGGCACTATTAAGGATTGAGAAGTGTGTTTTGTGCGATACAGAGATCGTGGAGAGGGTAGGAGACCTTGTAAAACCTCTGTGTGTGATTAAACTTAAAAAATCTTGTAAAAATCTTGGCAAAGGGTCAAGTATCGTTTTGCTCCCGCGGTCGAGTATCGCGATACTTCACAAGTATCGTTTTGCTCCTGTGGTCGAGTATCGCGATATTTCCCAAAGATCGTCTATCGTTTGGTTCAGCGATCGCGATACCTGACAAGTATCGTGTATCGTTTCGAGTCAGCGATCGTTTTGTCAGCGATACTCAGCCAACGATCGTTTTGTCAAAGATCGTCTAGTCAGCGATCGTTCCTCAGATATCGTTTGGTTTAGCGATCGTTTCGTGAGAGATCGTGTATCGTTTTGAGCCAAGTATCGAGTATCGTTTCAGAATCAGAGATCGTCTGGTCCAAAGATCGTTTGGGGAAGTATCGTGTATCGTCTGGATTCAGGTATCGTGTATCGTGTTGGTCCAAGTATCGTGTATCGCGTCTCAGAGATCGCGATACTTGCCAGCGATCGAGTATCGTTTTGAGCTAAGTATCGAGTATCGTTTTGTCAAAGATCGTTTTGTCCAGCGATCGTTTGCTCAGATATCGTTTTGTCCAGCGATCGTTTTGTGAGAGGTCGTGTATCGATTGGGGCTAGAGATCGTGTATCGTTTAGGGGAAGTATCAAGTATCGTTTTCCTTGAAATATCGTATATCGTCTGTTCAAAGATCAAGTATCGTGTATCGAGTTCCTCAAGTAACAAGTATCGTGTCCTATAAATGTCATATATCGCTTGATTTGAAGCATCTTCTGAGAGACCCTGTGTCCCTGTTTTAACCCCCAAAACCCTGAACTGGCATAACTTTCTCATACGAAATCCGTTCGGAGTGATCTTGGGTTTGTTGGAAAGCTCGTGAGGAGTACAACAAAAACATCGACTGGTTATGTTAATATTAATACCAGGATTATTAGATAGGGTATTTTGAAGTTGACCCTCAGGGAAACTAGAAAATCAAGGTGTTCCAAAGGATTTTGAGCAATATAAGAGAACTTTGGGACTAGAAGCCAAGGCTTATGAACCTGAGATCTGGCAGACACTTAGGCAAGGATAGACAAAGCATTAGGTCATCTGAGGCTAGTGTCAACCATACAACCAAGTCTTGGGCTCAACAGCTTAGTGGTTATCCTTACACACGAAGTTCAGAAACCAGTGACTCTGAAATGTCTTTTGGCATGGAAAGACACACACGCAGCTCAGGCCTTGCCTATTTACAGACACCAGAAGGTCCCTATAAGACCCAATTGGAGTATATCAGGACCAATCAATTAGGTGCTTGCATCTATGAGGATGGTCTAAGACGATCAGTGGTTCAACTCAAAAATCCTGACCAACTCTTTGGACTTGAACACCCAGTGGTCAAGTTTGAAGAGGGTGCTTACATTGATAAGGAAGGAACCATGTATGTGGTTACCAACTTACCAGATAGGACAGATGAGTTTGGAAATATCATTCCTGAGAATGAGATAGGAGACCTAGAGCAAGGAGACCTAGGAGGAGAACCCAAGACCCCTAGAGGTAAGTCAGTCTTAACCAGAGTGCTCACTCCAGAATGGATTCCTCAAGATAATAAAAGCATAGAACTATTCGTGAATAGAGAAACGGAGGAAGCCTTTTGGAGATTTAGGCCGGATCAACCCAGCCCAGTAGTCACCATCTATGAATTCAAGGACCCAGAGACACCAGGGAAGGCTGTCTATCTAGATCACACATCTCAGAAATTATTCTTAGTATCAGATCATGACAGACATGCTTACACTTGGCAAGGTGGAGCAATTTTCCCTCCACCAAGATCTAACGTTTCCCAGGGCCTCCAGGGAGCCGGATCATCCAAGGCTCATGAAACCCAGAGGGAAAGAACTAGAGAGAGACCGGAGGTAAGCTTTGCAGACACTGTAGGCAGAGACAGATCAGGATATGGAACGGAGAGACTTGAAAGGGAGAGACATAGAGTTCATAGACATCAAAGAGACGATCATGATTTCCCATTGCCTAGACCACGAGAGCACTCAAGAACCCTTAGACCCTCTCAAGTGGTTAAGACAATGAAGAACTACTTTGATGGATTTGGAGATCCTTATGATCATGTGGCAGAGTTCAAACAAGTGCTAAGAGCTGAACAGGTTGAAGACTTATTCACCCAGTTCGAGGCATTTGGGTTGACTCTTAAGGGTACTGCCTTAGCTTGGTTTCAACCTCTAAACAGTCGCAACTATAGAGAGATAGGTCAGCTGCTAGAAGAATTTATTGTGGAATTTTCCAAAAGTGGTATCAGGCATAACACATCATCCTTGATCCACAGCTTCAAACAGACACCCCAAGAAACAGTGCGACTTGCAGGAAGAAGATTTAGGCAGTACCTGGAAAGATGCCCTGTACCAGAATTACCCACATCAGCCAAACAGGTGGCACTGTTTTTAGATGGCCTATTGAGCACAAAATTAAGGTCATATGTATACCTGAAAGATCCTAGATCCATAGAAGAGTGTATACGGATGTGCATTGACATAGAAGACAACTTGGTTGAGGAATTAGGACTATCCAAACTCTATAAGGATTCTGATAGTTCTACAAGTCATACCTCAAGAACCTCCACTGAGATAGATGAGATAGCTGAGCAAGTGGCCAAAAAGCTAGGAGTTCAAAATAGACAAATGCCAAGGGTCACTTCAGTGAAGCGATGTTATACGTGTGGAGGAGATCACATGACTAATGTTTTGTTGGTGCAAGACAATCAACAATTGAAGGTCTTTAAGTCCGCAGAGACGTCAGCAAAAATTTCCTTAAAAAAGGTCACCAGAAGATCACCGGAAGGTCACCGGAACAGTACCGGAAGGTCAGAGGAAAGTCACCGGAATGTTACCAGAAATGATCACTTTTACAGATTTTAGTTCATGAAGAGTTGGAAGATAAAAGGAGGAAGAAAAGAACAAATTTTGAAGCTTGGAAGAAGAACCGGGAAAAAGTTGTACACATATGTACAGTAGTATAGTCCGTGTTATAAGCTTGTATAAATTTATCTATAAATACCTGAAAAATGTCGAGGCGCAGAAGTAGAGATGAGAGTGATGAATAGAATGGAAGAAATGAGAGGCGTATAGGCATTAGAGGCATATACGAGAGAGAAAGGAATAGAATAGAAGAATGAGAAGTTATATGTCATGAGACATATGAAAAGTTAGTTGAGTTTTCCTCTCATCACTCAACTGTAACTTTCTGAATAATCGAAGAAAAGCTGCACCGAAATTTCTGTGTGTTCTTCATCTGTGATAGATGATTTGTGAAATCCTTTTGAGGATATCTAAGTCTATAGTTAATCAATCTATAGCTTAAGTTTCAGAGTTTAATTGTAAACAGAAACTGAGAATTGTCAGTAGGAACATTCGTATGTGTTGAGTGTTCGAAGTTTACTGAAACAGGCGCATTTTCGGTGATAAATGCTTTGGTCATTTCTCAGTGCATACTTTAAAGTTTTGCATGAGTGAGGGCTTAATCTTTAAGTTAGAAGATAAGCTACTCGTAACCAGAAGCATTTGCTTAAACGGGTTCTATTCAAGGAGAACCAAGTCTTAGAAGTTACAGGTGTAAAGTCGACTGTTCAGAGTAACAGTTTCAGACAAAAGTAACCTGTGAAGATTAATTTGAAGAAATTGTGCAGCAGACTTATGTGTTGTGAAGGTTTTTGACTTACTCTTGGTATAGAGGTGTTCTAATCTCAAGAGTAGGTTATTCTGAAGGAGATTAACATTCTCCGACAGTGGTATCAGAGCAGGTAAAGTGTTATCAAAGCAGGTATCAGTCCAGCAGTGGTATTAGAGCAGGAGACACCAAAATCAAAGAAAGGAGGTTTCCGACTGCTGCGGTTACAAAGAATTCAACAACCGAAGAACTAAAAGGTGAAAGCTTGAAGGCAAAACCTGAGGAAGAGATCGTACGACATCAAGAAAGACAAACGGAGTCTAATTTGAAGCAAAGGTACATATATTATTCATAAAGGTTGAAGGTTTCAACACACAGGAAGACACAAGATGGGAGATTCTCTGCAGATAGAGAAACTGGATAGAGAAAACTATCCTGCGTGGTCAATGAGGATGGAAGCTCATCTTATGAGCAAAGATTTGATAGCTTATATCACAGGAGAAGAAGAAAAGCCACAGTTCAAAGATCCTAGTGTTCCGACTAGGGAAGAGTTAGCAGATTTGAAAAACTGGATGAAGAAAGATGCGCAAGCTAGAAGCATTATCTATATGGAAGTAAATGATTACTTGCTACCTCATATTCGAGGTCTTGAAAGTGCAACGGACATTTGGAATGCTTTGGAGGAGCATTTCCAGAATACTACTAAGTCAAGAAAGGCATCCTTATGGGCAGAGTTTACAACCTTCAAGAAGAAGGCTTCTCAGTCCGTTTCAGACTATGTGACAAGAATGAAAGATATTGCAGATGCTTTAGGAGCTGTTGATGAAGATATCGAAGAGGATAAATTGGTAAGACAAATTCTTACAGGCTTAAGAGGTGATGACAAATGGAAGCCGTTTATTTTGTCTACGGAATTATCACTTGACCATTTCACTCCAGATTTAAATCAATTGCTAGGACATATGCTAACATTTGAGAATGATGTTAAAGGAGATGGTGACAAGAGTGCAGGTCACGCAATGTACTCGAAAGATAAAAAGAAGAATAGCAAAGGAAAGCAACAAGCAAATGAAGATGAAGGAACAACTAGCCAAGCCAACTTCCTAAGAGGAAGAGGAGGTGGCAAAGGTAGAGGAAAAGGCAGAAACAACAAAGATGGAGGTAAAGCTTGCTGGATTTGTGGTAAGACAAATCATTTAGCTAATGATTGTTGGCACAATACTCAAAGTAATAATGGATATAGTCAAAGTTACAATGCAAGAGGAAGAGGTGGCAGAAATCAAAGAGGAAATTTCAGAGGAAGAGGTGGTAGGAGTTACTTTGGAAGAAATGCAGGTAGAGGATTCCAAAGTCAACAATATAACAATACCTACTACAATTACGCTTCAGAACAGAAGGAAGATTCAACAATGATATTGAATGCTACCTGTGAAAGTCAGAATGAAGATCAAAGAGTCTTCTACATTGACTCAGGATGTAGCAATCACCTGAGTGGAAACATATCATTGATGACTGATTTGGAGAATAAAGTTTCTAATCATGTTGTTCAAACAGGTGACAACACAAAGCATAAAGTGCAGTCGATTGGATCAGTGAAAGCCAAAGACGGCAGTACCTTATTGGGTAAGGTTCTGTATGTTCCTACAATTCCTAAGAATTTGATAAGTGTAGGACAAATTGTTGAAAAAGGATATGAAGTAAGATTCACTAATGAAGGAGTATACGTGGAAGATCCCAGTCAGGGGTATAAACAGATTGTTTCAGGAAAAAAAGAAGGAAGACTGTTTACACTGAAGATTCAAGGCAACATTGGTCAGGCCATGTTTACATATGAAGGACAGAAAATTTCTGAGTTAGATCTTTGGCACAAGAGACTTGGACATTTCAATGAAAGAGGTATAAAAGATATGGTTAACAATGGTTCAGTGCTTGGATTGCCTAATGTTGCAGGTCAACATATGACATACAAATGTGAGGCATGTCAGTTTGGTAAGGCTCATAAGAATTCTTATACCAAGCATGGTTTTATGCACTCAGAGAAGCTTGAGTTGGTACACACAGATGTGTGGGGACCATCAAAGGATTTCAGTATAAATGGATCAAGATATTATGTGATTTATGTTGATGATGCTACTAGATGGATCACTATCTATGTGATCAAGGATAAGTCAGAAGTATTCAATACATTCAGACATTATCATGCGTATGCAGAAAGAACTACAGGTCATAGACTGAAGAGACTAAGATCAGATGGAGGGGGAGAGTATTTCTCCAACGAGTTCAGTGATTACTTATGGAATGCAGGTATAAAAAGGGAAGTTACTTGCAGATATTCTCCTCAACAAAATGGTGTTGCAGAAAGAAGGAATAGGACTATTGTTGAGTTTGCGAGGTCCATGATGAATGAGAAAAAGTGCCCTAATTATTTGTGGGCTGAAGCTGTAAATACAGCTACTTATTTGGTCAATAGGTTACCATGCAAAGCTTTGCAAGGTATGACACCATATGAAGCTTGGTGGGGTAAAAGACCTACCCTAGATCATTGCAGAGTATTTGGATGTGTGGCATATGCATATGTGCCATCACAATTAAGGCACAAGTTGGAACCTAAAGCTGAAAAATATGTTTTCATTGGTTATGATGATAGACAGATGGGATACAGGTTGTGGAATCCATCCACAAAACATTTTCTGGTCTCGAAAGATGTTACGTTTGATGAGCAAAGTCCTTGGTATACAGGAACAGTTAATAACAATACAGGTGATGAAGAAGAAGTGAATCAGAAGAAAGGTAAATCAAAGGTTCAAATAATTGATGAAGAAGAAAATTATGAAGTACAGGAAGAAGTTGAAGAAAGGCCAAGATTTGATCCTGAGTGTGAAGAACCAGAAACCTCAAGGACCGGAGAACTCAGAAGGTCATCAAGAAATAGATGGCAACCTACAAGGTACAGTTATGATACTTCATTTTTGGCTACGAAAGATTATGCTTACATAGTGAAAGCATATGAAGACCCTTCTACATATGAAGAGGCAAAAGGTAAGGAAAAATGGGAAAAAGCTATGTAGGAAGAACATGATGCATTGGTAGAAAATCAAACATGGGATTTAGTTCCTAAACCAAATAGCCAGAAGATTATTGGATGCAAATGGGTCTACAAGACCAAAAGATTTGCAGATGGAAGTGTGTCTAGATATAAAGCTAGACTTGTTGTCAAAGGGTTTGCTCAGACTTATGGAGTTGATTATGATGAGACTTATAGTCCAGTGGCAAAGATGACAACCATCAGAACACTCATAGCTGTTGCTGCGAGCAAAGGTTGGAAGTTATGTCAGTTAGATGTGAAAAATGCTTTTCTGAATGGTTATATTTCAGATGATGTGTTCATGGAGCAACCTCAAGGGTTCAGAGATAAAAAATATCCAGATCATGTGTGCAAGCTCAAGAGAGCTTTGTATGGCTTGAAGCAAGCGCCAAGAGCGTGGAATTATAGACTTGTAAAGTTCTTGAAAGAACTTGGTTTTCAGGTGTCTGAAGCAGATAGTAGTCTGCTTATAAAAGCAAGTGATAATGGTTTCATATACATGTGCATATATGTTGATGATATAATCCTTACAGGAACAGATGAGTCAGGTATACAAAGACTCAAGAAGCAAATGGAAAAGGAGTTCAAGATAAGTGACTTGGGAGACTTGTCTTACTTCTTGGGTATGGAGATCACATATACTCAGCACGGAGTATTCGTGACCCAAGAAAGATATTTGAAGAACTTGTTAATCAAGTTTAAAATGAATGATTGCCGGATAGCACCTACTCCAATGGAGGTGAACCACAAACTGAGTAAGTTTGGTGGAGAAGAATTCAAGGATGTGAGACAATATCAGAGTTTGGTTGGTAGTCTTATCTATGCTACGTTAACCAGACCTGATTTATCATATGCAGTAGGAGTATTGTCTCAATTCATGCACTGTCCAAGGAAAGAACACTGGATTGCAGGACAAAGGGTGTTGAGGTACATTAAGGGTACACTCAAAGAAGGTTTGTATTATGGGTTTACCTCAGATACAAATATCAAAATATACAGTGATGCAGATTGGGCAGGTAATCCAGATGACAGAAGGTCAACCTATGGATACATGTGTTATGTGGGAGATAAGCTAATCTCGTGGTGTTCCAAGAAGCAACATACAGTTGCTTTGTCTTCTACCGAAGCCGAGTACAAAGGCATGGTTGAAGCCGCAAAGGAAGTGATTTGGCTAAAGACTTTAATGAAGAGTTTTGACACTATACAGAGAACTCCAATTATATTTGGAGATAACATGAGTTCATTATATTTAGCTGCTAATCCTGTTTTTCATGCCAGGACTAAACATATTGAGATTCAGTATCACTTTCTAAGAGAGAAGGTGATGGATAAGGAGATTGAAGTAATCCATACTTCAACGAAAGATCAGATAGCTGATATGCTTACAAAAAGTTTGGATGGACCTAAGTTACAAAGGTTTAAAGATATGGCAGGAATAAAGAAGACAGAGAAAACCTCAATTGATGATTGAGGGGGAGCTGTTGGTGCAAGACAATCAACAATTGAAGGTCTTTAAGTCCGCAGAGACGTCAGCAAAAATTTCCTTAAAAAAGGTCACCAGAAGATCACCGGAAGGTCACCGGAACAGTACCGGAAGGTCACAGGAAAGTCACCGGAATGTTACCAGAAATGATCACTTTTACAGATTTTAGTTCATGAAGAGTTGGAAGATAAAAGGAGGAAGAAAAGAACAAATTTTGAAGCTTGGAAGAAGAACCGGGAAAAAGTTGTACACATATGTACAGTAGTATAGTCCGTGTTATAAGCTTGTATAAATTTATCTATAAATACCTGAAAAATGTCGAGGCGCAGAAGTAGAGATGAGAGTGATGAATAGAATGGAAGAAATGAGAGGCGTATAGGCATTAGAGGCATATACGAGAGAGAAAGGAATAGAATAGAAGAATGAGAAGTTATATGTCATGAGACATATGAAAAGTTAGTTGAGTTTTCCTCTCATCACTCAACTGTAACTTTCTGAATAATCGAAGAAAAGCTGCACCGAAATTTCTGTGTGTTCTTCATCTGTGATAGATGATTTGTGAAATCCTTTTGAGGATATCTAAGTCTATAGTTAATCAATCTATAGCTTAAGTTTCAGAGTTTAATTGTAAACAGAAACTGAGAATTGTCAGTAGGAACATTCGTATGTGTTGAGTGTTCGAAGTTTACTGAAACAGGCGCATTTTCGGTGATAAATGCTTTGGTCATTTCTCAGTGCATACTTTAAAGTTTTGCATGAGTGAGGGCTTAATCTTTAAGTTAGAAGATAAGCTACTCGTAACCAGAAGCATTTGCTTAAACGGGTTCTATTCAAGGAGAACCAAGTCTTAGAAGTTACAGGTGTAAAGTCGACTGTTCAGAGTAACAGTTTCAGACAAAAGTAACCTGTGAAGATTAATTTGAAGAAATTGTGCAGCAGACTTATGTGTTGTGAAGGTTTTTGACTTACTCTTGGTATAGAGGTGTTCTAATCTCAAGAGTAGGTTATTCTGAAGGAGATTAACATTCTCCGACATGTTTGTCCATTGACGACTCAACCCCAAGGAAACCCTAATGCTCTGTATTGCACCATTGAGAGAAAATACACAAATCATACGGCCCAAGATTGTCCCTATAACAGGCAGGCTGCTAAACAAAATTATCAGCAACCTTACCAACAGGGTAGGTATCAGAATCAGTACCAACAGCCATATTATAGGCCACAACAATATCAACCGCAATACCAGCAGCAATATCAAGCACCATATAGGCCACAACCTGTCCTAGGAAACCAACCGCCAGCTCCTGCCAATGTGATCCCTGTTAAATATACGATGGCGGAGGAGAACTCTCATAGAGCATTGGTACCACTAACCCCATTGATACCAGAAAATGATTTTCACGCTCATGGTTCAGACTACGTCCAAGAAGATAGTCCACATGCTTACTATATAGAGTCACCTGAGCAAAGTGAGATTTCTCAGTGCCAATATGAGACACCACCTATGGAACAAAATTGGGAGCGAGAATACTCCAATGTCATGTATACGAATCCAAATCCTAGGCCCCAATTGAGACAATTAAGACCACAAGCCCCTAGAGGACCATGCTTTAGATGTCAGGGTGATCATTTCCTTCGTGAATGTCCCCACCAACCAGCTCTGGGACTAGGACAAAACATCACAATACAAGGCTTTTGTCCTGAGTGTGGCAAGGAACACCTTCCTAGAGAGTGTCCCAGGAATCCCTCTAGTGCACCCAAGGTCACACCCATCAACGTGGTAGGCTTAGTGGCAGATTCAAGTTCAAGTAGTAGTAATGTGGCTCCTGTACAGGCAGTTACTAGGGCACAGGCTGCACAACAAGCAAAACCATCTGAGCAATCGGAGTCAAGTGAGGCAGGAGAGCCTAGTAAGAGGAAACCCAGAACATGGAAGGATACCAGAGAGAAGGCTAATCGCAAGTGGAACAAAAAGTTATCCGAGCTAGAAGAAAGCTTAAGGGATACCAAAACAAAAATAGAAGACATTGCATCTCAAAGCCCCTCGCATGCTGAAGCTCCATCCACTTCGCCTCATTCCACCCCACCACCCATTGTAAATAACCCACAGCCAGGGTCTGTTCTTGCAGATCCAACCCCAGAAGGCTTGGACATGATGTTCAAGGCCTACCAGGCTCGTCTTCAAGAAGGGCCAACAGCTGCAAACCTAGACAAGAGTTACCCTCGAGTAGATTTAGAGATTGAACGAATGAAAATGTGCATGAAAATGGTAGAACAAGCTCAAGCCATACTTGAGACTAGTCAAAAGTTCAATCAGACAAACTCTGTCAAACCGGATTTGCATTTCCAAGGCTTACTAGAAAGAATAGAGCAGTTGGTAAACAAACCACAAGCTGCTTTACCTCCACAGGCTCAACCAATTATTGAAAGAGGGAGCTCACCACCAATGGGAGCTTATGTTCCTAATTCCACGGATGCTGGAATACCTCCTTCAATTCAACAGTACTCTCAAGAGTTCTTGCGGGAAATACAGGAAGAAAAATGGGCCAAGGAGAAGGGTTATTCCCCTCCTATTCCTGAGATTGATGATCTTCATGATCAATTTCCCCAAGACATTCCGTCTATCTATGGAGACCAAGTAGAGCAACAAGAAGATGAAAGATTAGATTTTGAATCTAATTCTTTACAAGAGTTGCCTCATTACACAGGCCCATGGGAATCTGAATCTCTCCAGATCAGAGCTCCCACAATATTGGTAAGAAATGAAGACTCGATGATTCCAAGAAACACTGATGTTGTGAAGAACACTAAGGTTCAATGTCATCTCACTGTAGAGGAGCTGCTCAAGGCAAAACCTGAGCTCTGGAATCATGTGAAGGATCAGGTTCCAGAACTTGAATCCAATATGCCAAAAGTAGGCTCTAAGCAAAAAGTTCCAGAGATACCTCTCGACAAGATAGGAGACATGAGCGAAGGTGAAGAAGGTAACACTTATCTTCCGATCACCTATCAAGGTTACACAACCAAGGCAATTGTAGATTCGGGTGCCGGTGTTGCTATTGCGACAACCTCCTTGTGGAAGCGATGGGGCAAACCCACATTAAGACCAACTAGAATGAAGCTTCAAATGGCAGATGGTCATTTTGAAAGACCTCTAGGATTGCTTGAGGGGATAACTCTAACCACTTGTGGTGTAGAGTTTGAACATACATTTGCTATATGTGACTTTGAAAAAAATAATGTCTACGAGATGATCCTAGGAAGACCCTTCCTACGACAATTGCAAATAGTACAGGATTGGGGAACCAATTCCTTGTACTTACAGCACTTAGGGGTAACCACCAAGGTCAATTTGAAGGATTACACCTTCAGAGATGTACCACCCCTACAGTGGAATCCTATCCACAAAGCGAAAGAAGATTCTATCTCCGTGCATTCTGGAAGTTCACCTGATCCATCTTGGCTGCATGAAGATACTCACTTGTGGATGTGCAAGGTCGCAAAGGAAGAGGAAAAGCGCCTAAAAGCGAGAGAAGAAGGAACTTCCCCAGGAGATAGACCAATAAAAGACCCAGCCTATACACCGATGATATTTCCAGATGAGGAATTTGAGCCTCATGGTTGGGCAGAAATCTTAGCTACCATGGACATAGCAGTCAATGAAGAACAATGGACACCTCATTGTGATGAGGAGGGTTATGATATTTCAGTGTTCATGTGTCAGCCCCTGTTGGAAGAGTGTGATCCTAGTGAGTTCATAGAAGAAGAAGAGAATGACGATGAACTAGAATCCATTGTGATGGATACTTACTTTGACTCAGAGGAACACTACTTAGAAGACATAGGAGTGCTAACCCAAAAAGAAGAAGAACCCCTCACAAGTATTAAAACGATAAACTCAAAGGAAGGAAGTGAAGGAGGTCAAAAGAAAAAGAAAAGAAAAGCAGTGAAACAAGAAGAGGAAGAATCATTGTTTGAAGTACCAGATAATTTCAAGAAATATGAAGTGGAAGACCGAAAAATTTTGGTACGGATGCCTAAGAGAGAGGCCATTACAGGAGAAGCATATGACAATAAAGAAAAGACCAAAAAAATTGTAGTGACCATTGAAGGGAACGAAGAACGATGTACGTACATAGGAGATGACCTAAGTGCAAAAGAAGAAGCAGAGCTTGTAGCTCTATTAAGGGAATATAGGGATGTGTTCGCATGGCACTATAGAGACTTGAAAGGAGTAGATCCAAAGATTTGCTCTCATACGATTCCGATGACCGCTGATGCCAAGCCCACTAAACAAAAGCCATACACATATAATGACAATTATGCAGCCAAAATAAAGGAGGAAATTGACAGGCTGATTGAAGCTGGATTCATCTATGAGATTGAGCACACTGAATGGGTGTCCCCCATTGTAGTGGTGCCCAAGAAGAATGGGAAATTGCGAGTGTGCATTAACCTTAAAAAAGTTAATGCCGCAACGATCAGAGATAGTTATCCACTTCCAATCACCGAACATCTATTGGAGCGTGTTGCAGGCAAGGAAGTTTATAGCTTCCTTGATGGATTTTCAGGTTACAACCAAGTAGCCATTGCCCCCGAAGATCAACACAAAACGGCCTTTGCCACAGAATGGGGAATTTTTGCATTTCGTGTGATGCCATTTGGGCTCACCAATGCACCTGCAACATTCCAAAGGCTCATGTGTCATGTCTTCAAAGAGTTCTTGCGAAAGAGCTTAGAAGTATATGTGGACGATTTATGTGCGCATTCCCAACAGAGAAATTACCACATCCCTGAGCTCAGACAAATCTTCAACAAGTGTAGAGATTATCGAGTGTGTCTGAACCCAGAGAAGTGTGTGTTCATGGTACGACAAGGTAAGATCTTAGGTCACATTGTTTCTAAGAATGGAATTTCAACAGATGAGGACAAAGTAAGAGCGATAGCAGAGCTGCCAAGACCAAGGAATGTTAAAGAGGTACAAGCCTTTATGGGCCATTGTGGATATTACCGTAGGTTTATCCACATGTATGCCATCATAGCTAAACCTCTTTACGGGTTGCTAACGAATTTTGAGTGGAACGAGGAATGCGAGAATTCCTTCAACGAGCTGAAAAGACGTTTGTGCACAGCACCAATACTGACTACTCCGGATTGGAGCAAACCCTTTCATGTCCATGTAGATGCCTCCAATCATGCAATAGGATGTGTGCTAGCACAACCCACAGGTGAAGGAAACCTAGATCTGCCGATAGCATATGCTAGTAGGCAATTAAATGCAGCTGAACGAAATTATACCACAACAGAGAGAGAAGGCTTAGGTATGGTATATGCTGTGAAGAAGTTTAGACACTATCTATTGGCCAATAAGTTCAAATTTTTCACTGATCATCAAGCCTTACTATATTTGGTCAATAAACCTTGCAATACAGGCCGCTTAGTAAGATGGTTCCTCTTACTAATGGAATACGACTTTGAAGTTGTTGTCAAGAAAGGTAGAACCCATCTTAGGGCAGACCATCTTTCTCGCATCACTTCAGGAGAGCCACCGCAAGGAGTGTCTGATGAATTGCCCGATGCTTATCTGTTCAATTTAGAAGTTGTTCCTAAATGGGCAAATAAGTTGGTACCAGTCCTAACCTTTGGGCCTGCAAATAAAAATGTGAAAACAAGCAAAGAAGAAATTGTAAAATCACAAAAGTATCAAATATTGGCCGGAAGTATGTACAAACAAGATCCAGAGGGCGTATTAGCTTGTTGTGTCGAGGACGATGAACATATTAGTTGGTTGCAACAAGCCCATGAGGGATTGCTAGGAAATCATTACTCTAAACAACGAACATTGCAGAATCTAAAACGTTTAGGAGTGTATTGGCCTAGCATGGACAAAGAAATACAGGAATGGATCCAGAATTGTCCTGTGTGCCAGAAGAGACCCCCAGTGGAGCATGCCACTCTTTATCATGTGTCATTAATCCCAGATTGGAGTGCTCCATTGGTTGAGTTCATGAGATCGGGAACATTACCCCATCAGGCTAGTCTTGCAAGAAAACGGAGCATGGAGCAAGAGGCTCAAGACTATGCCTTAGTAGGAGACAACCTATATCGAAGAGGCAAGGATGGTTACCTAAGACTGTGCGTTCATGAATCAGACTATTTGAAAGTCTTAGAAACTGCACACAGCGGTGCTGCAGGTGGACACTTTGGGCCTGACAGAGTAATTAAGACCATTTTATTCTCAGGACTTTGGTGGCCCACTCTTCATATGGATGCACATACTTATGTGAAGAAATGTGACACATGCCAACGTGCCCAATATCCGATAAGAAAAGATGAAATGCCTTTAAGGCCAATGATGGGAGGACGTGCATTTTCAAAGTGGGGTATAGACTTTGTAGGTCCCATCAACCCCCCAGCTAGAAACTCCCATGCAGAATACATTATTGTAGCCACAGATTACCTTACAAAGTGGGTGGAAGTAAAAGCCACAACAAAGAATGATGCTCAAACAACGGCTAAGTTCTTATTCGAAAATGTGTTCACTAGATATGGGTTACCAATAGAGTTGGTTAGTGATAGAGGTACGCACTTCTTGAATGAGGTCATTGAACATCTCCTTCAAGAATTCATGGTGATACACAAGAAGTCTGCCCCTTATCACCCACAAGCCAACAGACAGGCCGAGAGCACGAATAAGATCCTATGTAACGTATTAACAAAACTGGTGAATAATAAACGCTCTGATTGGGACAAACAACTTCATCATGCTGTTTGGGCATACCGAGTTGCCTACAAAACGGTACTCAATGCCACCCCATTTCAGATGGTCTTCGGACAGAATGCCGTGCTACCATTGGACTTCCTAATCCCAGCCTTGAAGGTAGCAAAAGAGCATGAGTGGAATGGACATGAGTTGTCTTCCAGGATCTTTGATCTAGAACGCTTAGGTGAGACGAGGCTACGGGCAGCAGCAGGCATTTATGCTGCAAAGAAAAGGCAAAAGGCATACTTTGATGCCCATGTAAAGGATAAAGGATTGAAGGAAGGAGATCTAGTGCTGGTTTATACGCTAAAGCAACATGCCCGCAAATTGGAGAAACGAGGATATGGACCCATGATCATTAATAGACTCTCCACTAGCGGTGCAGTGCAATTGGCCACTTTAGAAGGTGATATCCTACCCAACTATATTAGTGGATGCCGAGTCAAATTATATCAAGAACCTCTCACAGAGGAAATGCTCATGAGACTCAATACCGCTAAGAAGCGAAAAGAAGGAGAGTTAAGGGTTAGAGAAGAAGCACAAGCAGAGGCTAGAGAGCGCATCAGAAGAAATAAGTTACGGCGGCTAGGCCTAGATGTCAATACAAAAGCTCCAAAATATCACATGGACATGTGCCAAAAATCGGGCATAACTACTTCTCGAATAATTGATCGACGGCCCTTTGTGACTATAGAGGTAGGACAAGGAAAGAGTGTAAGGACTGTGAGAGCATTGGTTGACTCAGGAGCAGCAACTAGTGCAGTTAGACTTTCATACTGCCAAGACCTGCATTTGGACATCAAGCCCATAGAAGCCTATCTCATAGGATTAGGAGGCGTGGAAACACCCTGTTTGGGCGAGGTGGAACTTCCCATCTACCTTCAAGGTGTTCCAATAAAAGTCAAAATGCTAGTATGTCATGATGAGGACCTCACAGAACCACTTGTCTTGGGTCAAGATTGGATTTATGACCATGCTGTCAACTTGAACCTAAGAAGTCAACTTCTTCAAGTGTGGGTATCTAATCAATGCATTACATTAGAATTGGAGAATCACATGCCCACTGAAACTGACACCACACACTCTCTTTGTTCCTCTAAGGCTAATCTTCTTGAACAAGATGTGGTAGATGTCAAAAGCTCTATGATCCAGACGGACGCAATCACGGAAGGGCAGTCGCAAAGTCAAGATGAACCTTCTTCTTGTCTTCTAAAGAGCAAAGCATCCACAGGAGCTCAACCTCAGAAGCAAGCAAAA
Organism: Ceratopteris richardii; assembly: GCA_020310875.1. Lineage (NCBI taxonomy): Eukaryota > Viridiplantae > Streptophyta > Polypodiopsida > Polypodiales > Pteridaceae > Ceratopteris > Ceratopteris richardii. Next base: position 38,519,586 of record CM035444.1, on the reverse strand, counting down.
CAGTGCAAGACAGCCAATCTATCAAATAGACAAAGAGCCTTCAAGAGCAAAGAGGCGTTGGGCATGACACAGATCTGGGTAAAGAAAGGAGTACAACCATCGATGCTGCCTCAAAGACTCCCACCCAACCAGATCGACCATGGCAACAGAAGGACCAAACACCCACGACAGGCTCAAGCTCGAAGACTCCAACAAATTTGGGTACCGAAGCTATCAATGAAAGCCGACCACAATCAGGTACAAATTTGGATGCCTAAAAAATTAGCTACTACTCAACAAGGGCGATTACAGATGTGGGTACCCAAGAAGCTCTTACACGTACAGAGGCCTATGCTCCCCACCATGCAAAAGGCCTCAACAAAGAAGCCAAGGAAAGCCAAGGGTAAGGACAGAGCACAAAGACCAAAAGAAGATAAACTCAACCCTTCTACAAAAATAAGCAGGCACTCACCCAGGATATGGGTTTGGAAGCCAAAAGCACAAGCAACATCCACAGAACCAAGGGGCCAACCACACTGGATACCAAAGTTTGGACAGCATCCAAAGAAGAACTGGCCTGAGGTGATCTCTACAGGGCCAAATACTATTCTGAAATGGGTTCCAATCCGGAGGATTACATCATTTCGAGATCCGATAGACACCTCCAATCAAAGAATTCATCAAGTATACAAGTAACATCAAAAGCCTCGACCAGCAGCAACCATGTGCCTTTGGCATAACCTTGTCGTTTGCACCATTCAGGTCATGCATTTCCAAAGTATGCATCAATATAGGGCCACCTTACAGGGCCGTGCATAGACACAATTGAGAAATCCCAGGCACATGAGACACAATTTTCACTGGCAAAATATGTTATTGATACTAACCTCTTTCTTCTTGTTTGCGGTCACCATTGTTTCAAAAAAAAAAAAAAAAAAAAAAAAAAAAAAAAAAAAAAAGACTATGTGCTTGAAAATGCTCATCAGCGAACTTCCAGCAAGGACATCCCTCAACAAAAAGGACAAGCCGACGGTCAAACACCATGAGGGAACCACAACACGAAGAGATGAAGATCAACGGACCCTTCACCAGGGTAAGACGTGTATGTTTCAACAGCACTATAACCATGATAGATTAGGAAACCTCTTCGTCAACATACCCTTGAGCACTTAGCTCAAGACCCAATCTCTTGCACCATACTTCTTGCCATGCATTTTCCAAGTACGCATATGTAGGGCCACATTACAAGGCCATGCACAAGGCACATATTTTGTTCAACCCATACACTAATGCACTTACCCACCATTCATTATGGGTCACAAGTACTTGGCATGAAAACTATGAAAAGCCACCTTTGGACGAACCAGACGACATCAAGACGACAACAACAAGAACAAGGAAGCCACCCACCATCGAGAGTTGCACACAACCAACATTGACCACCTCCTTTGAGCAACTAGTAGTTTTGGAAAACTCACAAATGCACCATTCAGATGGAATACAAGGCAGAAGCACGTACAAAGGGACTACAAACTGCAAGAGATAACAGTGGCAAAGTGAAGAACCAGACAAACGACCAGGATACATTGGGAAGAGGGATCGATCTTGGTGCACGTAACGGACACTACCTCTCAATGTACTACATGGAACAACCACGACAACAAGGGTCTGTCAGGGACGACAGACTCAAGAGGGGGGGGAGTGTTGAAGCTTAAGGTCAAGGACAAAGCATGGAAGCGCATCAAGGAAGTGGACACACAAGAAGAAGGAGCAAGTAGGGAGCTCCAAGAAGCACATGTCAAATTTTCAGAAGAAATCCCTACAAAAATAGTGATTTTTATCACTAAAAACCATTGTAAATACCATTTTCCATTTTTGTAACTCCAATTTGTTCAAGCCGAGGAGTCCTCGAGCTTGAGGAGTATTAGACCTACCATCCTACCAATTTTCATGATTTTTAGACTCCGTTTGAGCCCCCAAATAAGCCCTGGAACCTATTTTTTAACTAGGCCGGACACTAGGTCTGGACAGGGCCAAAACCACTCAAAAACTATAAAAAGGGCTGGAGAGCTCATTTTTGAGGTTAGCTTGTTGTAGATTTCAGTTTTGTAAGAGAGCTCTTTGGTAATCGAAGCTTTCCATTGTTCCACTCTTTGCTCTTACCTTGTGCGCGTGTGTGTGTATGTGTGTGCATGCTTATGTGCTTTCACTCACGCACTTGTGCCATCACTTGCTCGCGGTCTTCATACCGGTCCTCACGTCTCCACGGATTGACATTTATGAGGTGTATCTCCTCACGTTGGTACTCACCATTGTGCTAGAGTGACAGAGACCATGTTGAGTAATTACCTCAATCTAATTTGTCAATAGATAAGGGGAATCCATCACCCATTATGCTCAGTGGCTCTGATACCAATGTGAAGAGGTGATGGGATATATGGAGAGATGAGTGGGGTTTTGCCAAAAGATGACAAATTTAATTTCTTAGCTTCCCAAATGTGCATAAAGGGTCACCAAGTCCTTTCAAACATCATTGGCAAATGATTGCATCAGAACACATGACTTGTACTTCACAAGATTTGAAGAAATCTTTTATTTTGGGAAGTGAAGGTCACAGAAAATGCTCAAAGCTCACAACCTGGTATGAATTGACCAGAGAGATTTTTGCACACATCTAATTGAAAAAGCTAACTAAAGAAATTTATTTGATTAATTTAGTTGGCCCATACAAAGAGAAATCAGTTTAGCAAGTCTAGGGGGTCACCCCAACTTTTTAGGAACAAGGTGAAGTGCAGACATAGTGATTTTCAAACATTCATATCTTGAGATATAGAAACATAGAGAAATAGATCAAATCAGTTCACTATGTAGCTCAAGGTACTATAGCAGCACACAAAGAATAACAAATCAAGATATATGAATCATAATGTGTATTGATATTGTATTTATGATACAAGGTAACTATGGAGGAGTACTCCTACATGAAGTGAGCACAATGTATGCTCAAAGATTCATCTCAATCTCATAGGAAGAGGCTTCATATCTTGCAACTAAGAAGTAGTTGTATTTATACATCAATATAAAACTACTTTTGCTATTAAATGGGGAGTATATGCTTTTAGGGTTATGCATTTGGTCCAACCAATGCCCCAATCACTTTTTAGAGACTAATGTGCCATGTTTTCAAGGAATTTTTGAGAAAGAATATGGAATTCTACATCGATGACCTATGTACCTACTCTTCTCAATGATCTACTCATATCCGCAGTTGAGAGGAATGTTTGACAAATGCAAATAGTACTGAGTGTGTTTGAATCCAGAAAAGTGTATCTTTATGGCGATGCAAGGAAAAATACTTGGACATATAGTTTCTAACAATGATATCTCTACCGAGAAGATAAAATCAAGGTAATACTAGAGTTGCCTAGACTTAAGAATGTAAAGGAAGTGCAAGCCTTTATGGGCTATTATGGATATTATCATCAATCCATCCATATGTATGCAATCATAGCAAAACCATTGTATGGAATCTTCACTCGATTTAAGTGGAGTAATGAATTCTAGCAACCGTTCAAGAAAAGAATATTGATTTCAACACTCACATTGAAATTGCCTAATTTGAATAATCCATTTCATAGTCATTGATGCATCTAAATTCACAATTGGATGCATATTGGCACATTGAGCTGATGAAGGAAACTAGATCACCCTATAGGATATGCAAGTAGGTAGTTAAACCAAGCCGAGCGAAATCACACTAGAACAAAAAGAGAAGGACTAGGGATGATCTATATAGTGAAGAAGTTCAAACACTACTTACTAGCTAACAAGTTCAAGTGCTTTTATTGATGACCAAGATTTATTGTACTTGTTCAATAAACCTTGCAACACAAGATAGCTAGTTAGATGGTTTCTTTTGTTCATGGAACTTGATTTCAAGGTAGTGTTCAAAAAGTGAAACACCCATGTTAGAGTTGATCATTTTTCTAGAATGACTCATGGAGAACCACCAACATGAGTACTTGATGAATTGCTAGATACTTACCTCTTCAACTTGGAAGTATGTCCAACATGGGCTAGACAATTGGTGCCTATGCTCACACATGGACCTAGACATAGAATCAATTCAACAATAAGCAAGGAACTTTGGAAGCTAAGGAACCTCCACATTGTGGTGGGTAGCTTATACATGATTCTCATGAGTGCTTCTAAGATGTGTAGAAGATGAGGAGAGGACAGATTTAATTCAATAAGATCATTGAAATAAATGGCAAATACACAAAGCTGTAAGTGGAACAACTTAAGAACTAAAGAGATTAGGAGTAGCTTGGTTGGATATGCAAACGGATGTACACGAAATATGTGTTGAATTGTAATTTATCCTAAGTCTCTTCACCTGATGAACAATTTTCTTTATGCTATTCTACAATAGCACCTAAATGGAGCAAGACACTAATTGAATTCTTGAAAACATGAACATACCTAGGAGGTGCTAGCCAAGCCAAAAAGAGAGCTCTAGAAGAGCAAAGCAAAGATTATGTGATCATAGGAAAACAACTTTTCGAATGAGGAAAGGATAATCAACTATGAATGTACACTCATGAGGGAGAGTACCTTCCTATATTGAAAATGGCTCATGTTGGAGCAATTGGAGGTCATTTCTCAACAAAGGTTTGGAACACTTATTGAGATAGTCAGTGATAGAGGTACACACTTCATCAATGAATTCATTGAGTCACTCATGAACAAATTTTTGGTGATTCATACAAAGAACGGACAAGCTGAAAGTTCAAATAAGTTATATGCACAATTTTGATGAAAATAGTCAATAATGGTAGATCAAATTAGGACAAGCAATTGCAACATGCAATTTGGGCTTTTCAAGTAGCTTACAAGACAACTTTTAGAACTATGCCATTTAACATAGTCTATGGACAAAATGCAATACTAGCAAAATCAACCTTAAGCAGTGTTCATGCTTCCGTAGTGGAAAAACTAAATATGATAATCACTCGTACAAAAGCTTATATGTTTGGAATAGGAGGTAATCATATAAAGTGCTTAGGTGAGGTAACCCTAACTTTACACTTAAGGAACAACACAATGCAACAAAATATCTTAGTCTTTAAAGACTCTAACTTACTGAAAGAGCTTATCCTAGGATCAAATTGGATGTATGAATTCGAGGTTACATTGAATCTTGCACAAGGATACATAACTGCTAACATAGGGCATAGAGAAGTCTTTATCCTCCTAGAGGAAACACCTCTGATTCCGACCATGACAAAAAACCCTAATGTGTCAACTTTGAGTGTGCATGACCTAGATCTTAAGGAGGAGTCTCATTAAAATGAATCCAATCTTAAACCTATCTTTTATATTAATCAAAAGCCTTGTTCTAATATAATTGCCAATTCTATCCCTCGTTTCCCAAAGAATATCCTTGAGAGACATAGTGAGGATACTATTTCTCAAGAGGAGAGTAGAGAGTTTACAACAAGTAGAACATCAAGAAGAGCCAGATAGCTACAAATCAAAGGAATCCAGAAAATATGGATCCACAAGGGGCAATTGAAGGAATATCAATCAACTTAGAGACAACCACAACTGCAAAACCATGGATGGAAGAACTCAAACAAAGCAAAGAGATCCATGCCAATCAACTCAAGGCCTATTCAAGTTTGGATACCTAAGAATCTTACTAAAGCTCATAGACATAATCAACAAGCTTGGATTCCCAAGGAAACTTTGAAGGTAGAAAATAAAGTTATCCTGACATTGGACACAAAAATAATGCTTCAGCCAAAGAGTACTCAAAGGACTTATGACAATCAAAGACTATAAAGGCCACACAAGCAAATGAAGTCAAATAATCAAAACAACCACATAGGGAAGATCAAGACAAAGGAAGCAGTACCAAAGCAAAGCCAAGCTAAACCACAAGAAGATCAACATTGAGATACCAAGACATGTCAAGTGTGGAGACCAAAAGAAAATCAATCCAAACAATACTTCAAGAAGTTGTGTCACGATTGCACACATGCTAAGATGAATGCATCAAGAGCTTGCACAATAAGGCCACATTACAAGGCCTTGCATTCAACACATGGCTTCTCTAAGATTGTTTAGTGTTAAAAGTTACGTGTTTTCTAGGGCAAGATCATGCATATTTTTTTCATTAAATAACTTCATTTGAAGGATTTTAACCTTAGGAAATTCAAAGCAAATGTTTGAAGGTGAAACCTTATGCAGAAGGAGGCATTGAACCACCAAGAGACACTCCAACGAAGAAACAAAGTCACGAGGCAACTAAAGAGACAATGAGGGCATGTGAAGAGACATGGAGGACATATGAAGAGTCATGGAAGGCTCTCATTGCTATTTAAGCACCATCCAAGCTCATTCTAAGTGTGTGTGGATGGCATGAAGTTGGCTTGCTGCTTATACATGTGTTATTCAACCATTGTCTATAATAGTTCATATTCTCTTCTATATCTCTCATACCCTTTCCAAAGGGTGCAACCTGTTAGGACTCCATTTTCTCTCTATAGGAAGCTCCATTTTTAGACTTATTATACTTGTTGGAAAGCTTATAAAGCAAGAAACCTATATCCGGAAAGTTATTTTACGAATTTTTCTTGTACTATGATTTATAACTATTTCATTCTATGTTGGTTTGTCCTAAAACCTGAATGAAAAACTAGTTTGTATTGTGTGATTGAGTTGATTGGTCTATAGGTGAACAATTATAGTGATTAATATCTCATTGGATAGATCATAGTGTTTAGTTTATGTGGCTAAAAGGGTTTTTTCAATTGAATTTAGAAATTCAGAGCTATATTAGTTTTAGTGAGTATTGGCTTGAGAGCAACTAGGACTTGGGTAGGGTCCAAGCTTCTTGTTGTGCATTTGGAGGAGACATCTTCCATCAGTCATATCAAAGTAGCTTGAAAACATCAAGCTAAGTGTAAGAAGACCTAAAGTGAATCAAGATGACAAGGTGTACTTTAAGGGCGAAATCAAGAGGGAGCATCTAGAGGAATGCTCACCATCAAAGGAGTAAATCTATCTACGAATTCTATGGACGTAACACACACCTACTTTTATCATGGCCGATAAATCCAATTCTATTGAGAATCTTGAGATGGACAACTACTAGCCTTAGAGGTTTAGGATTCTCAATTTCATATTAAGAAAGGATCTAGGTGGCATCATTGATGGATCAGATGGCAAGGTAGTACCATTGGATCCTACGCACCTATCGCTACTTAGTTGAAGGCCATGAAAGATTGGGAGATATAAAAACAGAAAGGTAATGTTCATGATCTCACAATTTGTTAGTTATACCATGATTGGACATATTCAATCAATGGAGAAAACTAAGGACATGTGGGATTACTTGGAGAGGAAATTAAAGAGGATATGTCTTTTGAAGGTAGACAACAAAAGGCCTATCTCAAAGAAGAATCGCAAACACATGATGTTAGTGAAGAATCAATATTCGCAATTAGGGTTGTGGCAAAACCCTCTAACATGGATGTTTGTCATTATGCGAGTTGCAGATCAAGCTTTCCTGCCTAGTCAGAAGGGCAAAGGAAAATGGAGCTCTTCAACTAGTAAGCAGAAATCTGCTAATTCTGCATATTCAAAGAAGGAAGATAAAGATGAGAAGAAATCAGAAAAGCAGAAATTGTTTTGTAAGTATTGGAAAGGGAATGATCATATCATAAAGAACTGTCCAAAAATGGCTGCAAAAGAGGCAAAGAAAAAGGAGGCTGGAATGGTTGTTGCAGAAGCCTCTACACCAAAAACAGAGTCTGCTAATTTTGTGCAGGAAGAAGAATGGGCGTTTACTATTGTTTGCAGTTTTGACCCATCTTCTCATGAGCAATGCATGTCTACAGTGGACTCAGATGTTTGGTACTTTGACACCGGGGCGACCAAACATATTACCTCGCTGAGTAGTTTCTTCTCTTCACTCGAGCCTGCCCCTACAGGGAATACTGTCACATGCGCCAACAACTCCTCTTATCCTGTTATGGGAGTTGGTAAGATCATTCTAACTACTGCTGATGGTAGATTTCACTTTGTCAGATGCTTTGTTTGTGCCAGGGGTCAAGAAAAATCTGTTATCAGTTTCTGCATTGGCCAAGATTGGCTTGGTTGTGAAATTTGTTGATGACAGGTGTATAGTTCATGATCTATCTAATGGCGATGTGATTATTGCTTCTGGCATTTTATGTCGTGGGCTGTATAAGCTCATAGACTATGAAAGATCTGTTAATGATTCGGCATGTGCAGTTCATGATTCTTAGGCTATGTCAGATGCAAAGCTTTGGCATGCATGCTTTGGTCATCAGAATTTTGCTAGTTTGCTGCGCTTGTAGAAATCTAATATGGTGTCTTCTTTGCCCAACTTGAGGCACGTGGAAAACATGTTTGTGAAGGCTGTATTTTGGGCAAAATGCAACATTCCTCCTTTCCAAAAGATGGTTCAGTTCGGGCTACACAAAAATTGTAGCTTGTACATAGTGATGTCTGTGGTCCTATGCAGACACCCTCTTTTGGAAATTACCTTTACTTCGTGACTTTCATTGATGATTTTTCCAAGCATGCATGGGTATATCCACTCAAAGCAAAGTCCGAAGTGTTCATGTGATTCAAACAGTTTTTGGTTTTGGCTGAAAATATGTCAGCATGTAAAATGGGCACCCTCCGTTCTGATCGGGGGGGGAATATATGTCTTCTGATTTTAAAACATTTTTGGCTGAACGTGGGATAAAACACCAGTGTACAATGCCGTATACACCTCAACAGAATGGAGTTGCTGAACGGAAGAACAGGTCTCTCATGGAGATGGTGAGGTGTATGGTCAAGAGTCAAGCTTTACCTCATAGTTTCTGGCTTGAGGCTGTCATGTGTGCAGCATATGTATTGAACAGGTGTCCCACTAAAGCGCTGCAGTCTATCACTCCATATGAGGCTTGGCATGACCACAAGCCATCTGTTGCTCATCTGCGTGTTTTTGGTTGTTTGGCATATGCACTAGTGCCTGCTCAATATCAACTCTCTCATCAACAAGTGCATCATGTAAAGCTGCATCAGAAATGGAATGATCTGCATCATCATATGAAACCTGCAAAGGCTGAGAATTTGCCTCATTAGAACCAGCATAGACTATCCACCTATAAAAAGAGGCATCAAAGTACCATACATGTCTTTGGAGCTAACAGATGCCTCCTTAGTACATGAAAGCAATGGCTGAATAGCATCTTCCACAAAGACAACATCACGGCTAACCAGAATGTGTTTAGTCTGTGGATGATACAGACGATAGCCTTTACTTTCAAAACTGTACCCAACAAAAATACATTTTACTGCCTTATCATCCAATTTTCTGCGATGTCAAAATGGCTGCTGCAGACTTTGCGTGACAACAAATTAGATGCACCTTTGTCATATCGTACTCGTTCAGGCTCTCATAGTGCCTCCTTTGCATCAGATTGCTATGTTATGGCTGCGTCTAGTCTCTATGATGAGAATGAGCCTGTTTCTTTTGATGAAGCACAGAATTCAGAAAATTGGATGGCTGCTATGCAATCTGAATATGATGCTATAATGAAGAATGGTACATGGTCTTTATGTGACTTGCCTCCTGGCAAGAAGGCCATTGGCACTAAGTGGGAATACAAGTTGAAGTGTAAACCTGATGGTACAGTTGACAGGTATAAGGCTAGGCTTGTTGCAAAGGGTTATGCACAGGAAAGAGGCATTGATTTTGATGAGACCTTTGCACCTACATGCTGTATGACTACTGTTCGGAGTATTTGTGCACTTGCAGCCCATCATGGTTGGAATGTACATCAATTGGACATTAAAACAACATTTCTGAATGGTGACTTGCATGAAGAAGTGTATGTTTTTCAGCCCCGTGGCTTTGTGCAGAAAGGGCATGAAAACCAGGTGTGTAGGTTAAAAAAGGCATTATATGGTTTAAAGCAAGCACCACGTGCTTAGTATGAGAAGATACATGCCTATCTGGTTGCACATGGTTTTGAGAACAGTCCAACTGAAAGCACCTTATATGTTAAGCGTGCTAATGATGTGCTTCTGATCATTGTTGTCTATGTTGACGACATGTTGCTCACTGGTCCTATTGAGAAGCATATTGCTGATTTCAAGGCTGATTTGCATGCCTCACCATTTTTGGGTATCTGAGCTAGGAGATATCACTTGTTTTGCATTTCATGATGCAACAAGTATCATGAAACATATGCACATGTACAAGGTGTCATGTGAGTTGGATACTCACTTATGCATGCATTTCTTCCTTATCCATATCTTCCATCACTAAAGCACATGTTTCCATGCACTTGACCAAGTCGTACTCTTGATTTCATAATTTAATGTGTGTGTATCAAACCACCACTATGTTCACTTTTTGGACATGTGAGGGCTAGCTAGTGCTGCCTCATAGTAGTACTCACAAAAAATCATATAACTCTGAATTCTGGAATCCAATTGACAAACCCTTATAGTCACAGAAACTAGACACTAAGAGCTTTTTTATGAGCTATCAAGTACTAGAATTGGATGCTCTAGACCAATCAATTCTTCACACAAGGCATACTAGTTTTCCTTTTAGGTTTTGAAACAGACTAGCAAAGAAAGAAATAGTTATAACTCACATTACAAGAAGAATTTCCAAAACCCTTTTGGATATAGACTCCTTGCTTTATAACTTCCCAACAAGTATAAGAACTCTGGAAATGGATTTTCCTACATAGAAAAAATGAAGTTCTAACAGGGTGCTATAGAAATTCATCACCTTTGGGAAGGGTAGGAGAGATATACAAGAGAACATGAACTTTTATGATAGACAATGGCTGAATATCACATGTATAAGCAACACCTTGACTTCCTACCATCCACACAGACTTCGAATGAGCTTGGATGGTGCTTAGATAGCCATGAGAGCATTCCATGGCTCTTCATATGTCTTCCATGTCCCTTCACATGCCCTCATTTTCTCTTCAACTACCTTGTGATTTTATCTTTTAATTGGAGTGTCTTTTGATGGTTCAATTCCTCCTTTTGGATAAGGTTGCATCTTCAAACATGTTATTTGACTTTCCTAAGGTTCAAAAGCCTTCAAATGAAGTTATTTAGTCAAAAACATATGCTTGAGCTTTCCTTAGCAAACACATAACTTTTAACACTCCCCCTCAAGCTCAAACTTCTTTGCTTTCAAGTGTGGGGGTTGGTTCCTTGATACTTATCATGACTTTGAACTTTTTTGTCCTCTTTGCATCCAAAAACTTTGTAAGAAGGTATGAAATTTGCTCCATTTGTTGACATGCATTGGAAATGGTAATGCACTTCTATATGCTTTCTCCTAGCATGGAACATTGGATTCTTTGCAAGGTAGATACTTGAGATGTTATCCCCAAGCAATGCAACAATGCCACCTGAATATCCAAATCTTTTAAGAACTTTTAAACCACATTACCTCACATGTGATTTGATCAAGAGCCCTATATTCTACCTTTGTGGAAGACAATGCAATTGTGGGCTGTTTCTTTAACATCCATGATAGCCAACTCTTCCCAAACATCACTATGTATCATGAGATACTCCTTCTATCATCCTTGGAGCTACCTGTTAACCTCTATCCCTAATCTGAGTGTGTTCGATAAGAGTAAAACGAACAAGAAAGGTTTAGAAAGGTTCTTGGGATGGTGGGATTCTATAAACAGAGTCCCTTGGTATTTTCCCACTTTGCTTAATTAGAATAAACATAATCAACTATCCAATCAGGTTCAGATCAAGTTTGGTATTCTTCCACATAGTGCTATTCGGGATACTTCCAGTATAAATGATGATCACTTCCATAGCGAGAAGATTAATACACAGTCAATTACTTAACATTGGTTCAATTAATATATCAACAGAATAGAACAGAAGAGAAAAGGATAACAACACAATAACAGACCGAATTCAAGTCTCTGCTCTGTGCACTAGAGATCAAATACAGAGTCACCTGACACTAGTGGGAGGACCTCATGCTGACAGCATGCCTGCGTGCTTCCCTCTCCGCTACATGCATCAACATTTTTATTATAGTGAAAGGTTACAATCATTCGTGTCTACCATTTCCACAAGACTATTCGGTGTACATAATGTTTAATTTGTTTACAAAAATATCTGGCGGCACTAACACTGGCATGCACGATGGACCCAAACCCAAAATACAATGTTCAAAAACAAAAACTAATTTGTGTCCATTTCATCATCTGATGGAGTAATGACTTTAGTAGTGAAAGAAGTGTGAGCTTCTGCAAAAGTCTATTGAATCTTTTTAGTGATAGACTTTTATAAATGTTAGACTTTGGCTGTATTGAGGGTGACTGCTTCTACAAAATTCAACACCTAGGAAAAAATGGCATGATTTTATGCTTCAGCCAACTGGACTGAACTCCTCTTACAAGTGAAAGTCCTACCATGAGATGTGTCGCTGGCCTTGGTGTTCTTCTATAGCATGTTGTTCGATTTCGGTCTGGTCTTTTGTATTTGGGTACCTTGTCATTTGCTTCTACATGTGTATTCATTCTCCTTCAAGGGGAATTATCCCACATATGATGTACTTTGGAGAGCCCCCTCCAAATCTATATAAGGAGGGTTTCTCCCCCCATTTTTACTTGGTTAGAATCTTGAGGAGCCTACCCCATGCTCTTGGCAATCTCATTTCTAATCCATGTGATTTTACCCATTTATTGGTCTACTCACTTTTAGTCTCTCACACTCTTTCTTTTGTGAGTACACTCTTCTTTTCATTTTGCTTTTGCACATGTACTCTCTACACTATTAGGGTGTCCAGATTAGTACCCATTGTGTTTGCCTATAGCCCTTCACCTAGCATCTATCTAGATCACCATCTAAGCTCCACGTAGGGAGTGCATGGGTCGATAGAACCATCTATATCTTGTGTAGTTTTTGAGTTATGTTGTATTAGAGTTATGAGTTTTAGCTCAATAGAGTTGAGTTCATCTTCTACTCACCTTGAGTCCACTTAACATTACAATCATATCTCTTGTGTTTTCCCATGAGTAACAATATCTCTCTTTCTCTCTAACCTTGATCTTATATATATATATATATATATATATATATATATATATATATATATATATATATAGAGAGAGAGAGAGAGAGAGAGAGAGAGAGAGAGAGCATTTCCTTGACAAAGATCATTGTGTGCATTTTGAGGCTCCTACGCATTTGTGCGCTTCTCTCCTCTTCTCTCTCTCCCTCCATCTCCTCCTTCCTCCTATTGTTCTGTGCACCAAAGCTCGTCATTGGTATCAGAGCATGTTGAAGGCTTGTGTGCAAGAAGCTTCAATGGAAGCTTAGGTCACAATAGGTGAAAGTGCAGGTCGGCATCTTTTGATAACAGTTCAGTATTTTGCCCATAACTGGAGCTACGAAGCTCGGATTGATGCATTTTAAATTTCTATGCCTAGCTGAGATACAGGGCTACAATGTTCACAACAGGGTGCAAAACCTAGTTCGGAGTTCTGAACTGTCGAAAATTCAAAAAAACACAGACTAATGTAAAAGTCGAATCTACAATCACTTGGATAGCAGATTTGTGTTTTACCTATAAATTGAGTTTTATAAATCCGAATGAGACGATTCAACTTGCTATGCATAGCTCGGAATAGCCTCTACAATTTATACAAGAAGACAAGTCCAAAATCTGAGTGATAGGTCACGGAAATTATAGAATACAGATCAATAGTGCTGTAGGTGAAGGTGAAATTTGATAGCTGATGATTGTTTTGTGCATATCTTGAGCTACACACCTCCGATTGAGGTGTTCTTTATATTGTGAGGTAGTCAAGAAATAGTTCTTGAAGTTTGTTGAAGAGAAAAAGTTCAAATTCAAAGGTTATCACCTTTGAAACAACAAAAGAAAGAGTAGCATATTTTCACCAAAAGATCCCTAATTGCTTTTGGAGTTACATTCTTCTTCGAGGGAGAATTTTTGGTGTGCGAGCTCTTAATTTTAGAGCTTGAGGGCATTGTCCATGTATGATCATTGTGGTAGCTCCTCCATATGAGAGTAGGGCATGATCTTGTCATATGTTTGACATGTGAGATGACATTGTGGTATACCTTTTCTGAGGTTTATGTCATCATAAGTTCGATCATGGATGTATAGTGACATTGTGGTTTATATTTTTCTATGCCACTTGATTATGGATTTACTTGCCGGTTGCACATAATTTTATGAGAGTCGATTCTAGATCTTGGTTGGTACTTGTATATTTGTTTTTATGCAGGTATATGATCCAGATTGGAGCCTTAGTTGCACATCTATTTGTCACTTTGATTGGCGATTATTTTAGCATGTGGTCATTGATTTGATATCTCATTTGCTAGTGTGATTCTTGGCATATGTGGATGGTGATTCCCACATTGTTATTTTGGTTCTAGAGTCTATTTTATAGAGGAGATGCTACAGAAATTTCGACAGCTTTTATGCTAGAAGAGAACTCTAGTGGATCTTGAAGCTTGTGCAATAGCTTTGGATCATTGCTTATCTCCATTTACTTGCAATTGGTCACAAGTTGTTTGTGATAGGTTGGACCATCTTGTAGGATTTATTCTTGAGTGGGAGGTGTATCGCCATTGTATTTGCATGTTTTGCCATCAGTTTTTGGCGTATATATTTACCATTATCTTTTATTGGATCAATGACAGGTGGTGATAGGTTACTGATTGTTCTTTTGCTACTAGTTATCTTGTTTCATTGCTCAATTTACAGGGGATACTCTACCAAATTTTTTCCAAGATTCTTTCACATCTACTTGGTCAGTTTGGAGACTTGGTGAGAAGTCTTATGCTCATGGTTTTATATGCATGGTAGATGCATGGTTATGTGATAGGTTGTTCACATGGTTCCTTCTCCAGTGAGACATATGTGATGTGAGTTATGGATATGGATATGCAAGTGTGATCCTATTGAGGATAGAGTATTATTTCTAGTCTCTTGTTACATTGCTAGTCTCTTAGATTGCGAGCATGGTGTTTTCTCGGTTTGATGGCACTGACTTTCCAAGATGGAAAGCTCAGACGTGACATACATTGGTTCGTGCAGGGTTACACATGTATGTGCATAGAGATGCACAAAGGCCTCATGACATGCCCGACCACGTATTGATGGATATGGATGCCTTGGCCAAGTCCACTGTCCGATTACAACTTGTGGATTCTATATATGAGTCTGTTATGTATGAGGAGACAAGTAGTGCATTACGGCAAAGACTACATGATACATATGTGAGTCCATTGACTCATGTGACGTAGATCACGTTGATGACTTCAATGTTGGCACTGTGGTCATGAGTGCCATATTCGACGACGTTGCTTCAAGCGGATGCGATGACGATGTCAGAGACATGCATGTGATACAAGTCAAGTAGTGGTTTTAGGAGAGTCTATGGCAGTTGATTATGCTAATGATGGTGATATCACTTTCATCTATGGTTCATCTATGGTTCATCTTTGGATTCCTCATGTTCATTGGATGGCACACATATGGCTTGGTTGCTTGATGCATTAGCCACTTTTCATGTTACGCCACATCGTGAGTGGTTTTGTCAATTCTCAGGTGAGATTCGTGGATGTGTGCACATGCCTGATGGTATGACATATGACATTGAGGATGCAGGAGACATATGCCTTATGCTACCTACTAGAGCATCACTTATACTCATACATGTATGCTATGTGCCTTCATTCCCTATGAGCTTGATTTTATTTAGTTAGTTACAGGAGAGCAGATGTTATGCATTCCTTGGTGAGCATCATTTTCAATTGTAGTTGGGACAAGTTATGCTTGTCAGAGGTGCCAGGATTGGGCACATGTATCCACTGTAGGTACTTCATGTGAGAGATAGTCTCGTCTCAGTGGGAGTTCAGCCTTATGTGCGATATGAGACCCATCATGTCTCATTTTGTCTACGTACACATAGGTCTATTAACATTCATGATGCACATGTATGGCAGGATTCAGATACTCAAATGGATGCATATGTTTTTCCACTTATGGTCACATTGACCCTTAAGTGGGAGATTGTTGGGGATGTAAGGGTCATGTGACCTTACCCCCATATTCATATATATACATCATTTATAGAGCATTGCCTCGACAGATATCATTGTGGGTTTCGAGGCTCCCATGCATCTGTGCGCATCTCTCCTCTTCTCTCTCTCCCTCCATTTCCTCTGTCCTCCTCTTATTTTGCATGCCAAAGCCCTTCAAGCTCCAATGCTAGAGTTCTCAAGAGTTGAAGGCTTCAACATGATTTTATGGGAGGCAAAGAAATCAAGCCTTCAAGTTCATGGGACACAAAGGCTTCAACACTATGAAGATGCCAACATCTAGAAATGGACGTGTAAGTGGAGTTGGTGCAATCGAGCTGGCAATTCAAACACTATGGGTTTATCCTTCAACCCTTAGTGAAGGCAAGTTAGATAGTACAAATTATTTTCTTTGGAAGTTCAAGGTTATAGTTATCCTTGATGCTTTTGAGATGGTGATGGCGAGTGACCAAGAGACACAACCTAGCTTTGGCCCATTGGATCTGAGTATGGTGATTCTCCCACGCTCAAAGCTTCTACAAGCTTGTAAGACAAGGAATGCAAATGCATATATGCTATAGTGACCAATTGTGTGGACTCTATTCTACCTGTCATTCAACATACATCCAATGAAAGTGATGCATGGAGTATATTGAGGAGTCACTATGACCTACAAAAGCAAACACACATCCAAAAACTAGAAAATTGATTGGATGCAAAGAAGTTTGCAGAAGGAGAGAAGATAAAGGCATCCATCACTCAGATCAAGAAGCCATGTGATGTACTGGCTTGTGAAGGGATGGAAAAAAATGGCAAAGGGCTATCTCATAGGTGTCTATGAAATTCTCCACTAAAGTGTGATGGAATGGTAACTACTACCAACACTTAAGTGAGACCTCGGGCTTTGAAATTTGAGTTCTCTTCACTACCACTTGAAGAGGAGTTTGATATCAAAGCCCAAGTAAGAAGAGCCGATGGATATGCTACATTTTCCACCAATGCATCAAGTAAAGGTGGTTCCTCAACCAAAGATGAGAGTGCAAAGAGCAATATTAAGAAGAAAAGTTTCAAGGACAGTGCTTCCATTGCAAGAAGAAGGAACATACAATTGCAAATTCTCATGTTAAGAGGATAGATGAAGAGTGTAAGACATTGAGAGAATAGATGTAGCTGAAGTAAAGGTGGCATGCTCCTCAAAACAAGAAGAATTAATTGTGGACTCATGCATACTAGACAATAGTGCATCTCATCACATGACTGATGAGAGAGGTCAACCTAATTTTATGCAGCCTCAACAAGAACCCATCATGGTGACAGTGACAATACTGAAGGAGAGGCAAAAACAAGGTATTATTCTTCATCACTTTCCTATAAGGAATGGAATGAAGGAACCTTGTAGAGCTTGTATCATGCACAAGCAACAAAGAGAGACATTCTTGCAAGAAAGCAAGAGTAGGTAACAAAAACTCCTCTAGTGTTTGTATATGCTAACTTGTATGGTAAGATGTCTATATAGGCCTTGGGAGGATCTTCCTACCTTGTGATCGACGACAACTATAGCAAGAAGATGTGGATGTACTTTCTTCATGAGAAGGCTCACTTTTGGTAAGTTTAAAGGACAACCAGAACTTTTTAAAAATGAAGCTTGGAATAGGAGGTAGTGGTGAGCTTAATTCAGAAGATTAGGAAGGCATTTTCAAGGGCAAAGGGATAAAATGTCGATTGGTGAAACCATACACATCACATCAAGATGGAATTATGGAATGCAAGAGTCACACCATTGTTGAGACAACAATCTGTATGGGAGGGAGGAAAAGGCTTTCCTAATCAAAGAAAAAAGAATCATCATGAAGCTTACATTGGTAAGAATCAATCTGTCTCAAACTTTGGAAGTGAATATGGCAAGTGAAGGACATGATATAAGGAATCTTGGAATTCTATCAATATACATTGGTAGCACAAGGAATGTCACTAATGGAGGGTTTTGCTTTTCAAGGCTCTTTTGCTCTATTGAACACTATTTGCTCGTACTAATGCTAATAGCTCAGATGAAGTGGAAAGATTTCGAGTTACATGTAAAATCATAACTTTTGAATGTTGAAACTCAAGGAGGAGGTATGCAACAATGTTATCATAGGACTAGCTCATGAATGAATGACTCTCCTCCCAACCATATGCCTCTATATATAGCTCTCTCCAAGGGATTTCCTTCTTGGGTAGGTGGATTCTAACCATCCATGTGTCGACCATGTAACTACATGTGCACCAAGTGTCCTAATTAACCAGAGTTAGCTCAAGTGGATGCCTCTAGAAGGTTCTAGAGCTCTTTGGGCAAAATCCCATGTACCCCATAGGGGTTGAAATTGAGACCTCCTCCTTCACACCCTTGAGTCTTAACCACTAGGCTAAGTGGATCACTTGGTTACTGTTGAAATAGAGAGAAATTACTCCTACTCTACTATAAAAAAACATTCTAACAAGCTATGGAGGAAGAAACAAAAGATATGAAAACATAATGAATTAAGTAGATAGAAAAGAACTTACAAATGATGCTCTATGAGCATGCTGACTCCATAAGGAGGGAGTGCACACTCTTGACAATGGGCTAGAGTGAATGAGCTTGTGAGGAGTGAAGGGAGGCCTTGCTTATATGGAGTTTGTGAGAATTCCCTTGCATGTGGGATAAATGGACTTGCATGTAAATGAATCTAGCTTTGGACAAAAGGGTGGAGCAAGGAACTCTCAACGGCACCCCTCCGTGTGATGACCCTTTTGTTTTTAATGTGGGGAACTAGGGACATATGGGATCACTTAGTCCATTGGTTTTTAGGATCTAAGGTAATATGGGATCCTTAGACATAACTTGGACATATGGCATCCAAGTGTGGGACATATGGCATCCCTTGGTTTTTAGTTCCATGTACATATGGGATCCATGGTTTTTGTGGTGATCTAGGGACATATGGGATCCCTAGACATTTAGGGTTTACATCATAGGGTAGGTAGTGCTTTGTGGATCAGTTGCTCCATTTGATCTTGGTTTGGTGATGTCTTTTGTGGTCTCCCCGGGATCCATCGATGGGATCTTTGGTAGGGCCTTCTTCCTTCTTGTGAAATCCTTGTTGTTGATTTTGAGTTTTCCCTTGATGTTGGTGTATGCTCCCTTCAATATCTTTGTGGTAGAAGCATGTATTTGATGTTGCTTTAAGTGATGAAGACCATATTTGTGCAAGCCATAGGGAAGGTCTTACCACTTTGTTATGTGGAAGTGTCTACTCCCTTTACATGGGGCTTGAAATGTGTTCCATCATATAAAAATAAGTGTATACAAAGAGGCCTAAACGGGTAAGGAAATAGCTATGAACAACAACTTCCCTTCATCATTACACCACACTCTACAAAATGCAAGGTAGCTTTGTTATAGTTATGGGAGGGTAGTTCAATGCAAGTGGGTCTCAAAAGGTGGCTTGTGGAATGCTTATATGCATGTGACATATGCCTTTAATTTTGCAGAATAGCTAAAATACGTTGATGTTGTCTACATGTTTTCGAATTAGCACTTGTGGCCGAAAATGGAGCACAATCAAATAGTCTGATAAGGTGATGAATATGACATCACAACTGATGTAAGAGTGCAAGAGCAGTGGACTTTAAAATATCCCACACATTCAACAAATCACTTTCTATTTGTAGCAATGTGCATTGATGTCGTCTAGCCAAATCCCTTACCTGTGAGCTGCGAGCTTGCGACTGTAAAGCATACCTTAGAATAACATCATTGGTGATGTCAATGAGACTCAGCATACCCCGATGGAAAAAAAATGTCAATGAGATTCAACATACCCGATGCAAATCTCTCTGTCTCTCTCTTTCTTTCCTCATAGAGAGAACAGTTGGGAAGTTGTGCCTCCAATACCACAGGTTGGTCTTGTAAGTAGTTGTACAAGCGACATAGTAACCACCTTCTTCAGCACATACTTGCGGTTGTGTTGAATTGTTGATTCAGTAAACCATTCAACAAGCGAATGTCGGGTTTTACTTCTACTTGCAGATCCCTGTTGCGCATATCTGCCTTCTCTGGTTAACGCACACATAACATGTTGGCCCAAGCATTGTTGTGGCACCATAGAAGCTTCATCGCGATGGGCTGAAGGTCAGGTTTTAGTCCATCTTAGTGCCTATTAGAGAGCATCCATGTCACTTCCTCTATGTAGGTGGAAAATTCACTTTCACTTAATGACTCTATTGTCTTGCGATCCTTATTTGCTAGAAGAGATACATGAATTTCTTGCTTTCTCTATGTGCACAGGTCGGACTTTGAATTACTACTTGTAGAACAACCATGTGCTCACCATGATGATGCTTTATCCATTAGTATTAGACAATGGCATGTGTCATTGAACACCAGCTTCATTGTGTTTCTCATATCTATAGCATCTCGAATCGAGAAATTTTTTGAGATGACAAGTTAGCAATGCAATAGATAAGTGAATAGTGACCGCAGATGATGATGTGCTACTCATCATACTTTTTGCCATGTGTTCTCTCTCAGATGGTGTAAACAGCATCATGAATATGAAGTTGCATTTGTTTCATGTTAAAGAATCCTCGGTGTGGTGCTTCTCGATGTAGTAGATCTATAGTTTTGCACTTGAGAAATGCAAGAAAGAATTGAGTACCGAATAACAGAAACATAGAGAGAGATAAACTGTATAGTTCAACTCTGTGTCTGTGCCGGTTGAAGACATTTCCTCTTTTCCTCCTATGACAACACTCTCCTACATTTTCATCCATGTGTACCACTTGGGGAGTTCTTCTAATTACCATTCTAGAGATCGGCTCACAGAACCAAATATAGCTTACCCACATGTGCGGTATTCCTAACTAATGGAAGTAAGGAGTTAATAGAGGAGGCTCCAATTTCATTCGAATGATACACTCCAAGAACATATGAAATCAATGGGCATGACTTCAATGAGATCCTCCTTCGCTTGCTCGTGGGAATGGGCACATATTGAGGTGTGTGGCATATGGTAGTGACAAATGACCAAGATATTGCTTGCTCATGTCAAACTCACCGAATACCAGTAGCATTATGCCTCCATGTGGCTCCTCAAAGATCATAGTGCTTATAAACAATACTTAAAAAACATCCTATAGTGCTTAAAAATACTTTAAAAACATCCTATAGTGCTTATAAGCACTCTTATTGAAGATCATTGTGCGGAAAAATACTTGATTTACATGAGGAAACTCTAAAGTGATAAAAGCTAAAGCATTCACAATTGAGAATATTATCTAAGGGAGGGAGGGAGGGAGGGAGGGATGAATACAAGATGATGCTAGATAATGATGTTGATGAGGAAGACTAGAAAAATTGGACTTAAGAAACTTGAACTCTAAAAAGCATAACCTATGCTTTGATACCATGTTGAAATAGAGAGAAACTACTCCTACTCTACTATAAAACAACATCCTAACAAGCTATGGTAACAAAAGATATGAAAACATGATGAATTAAGTAGATAGAAAAGAACTTACAAATGATGCTCTATGAGCATGATGACTCCATGAGGAGGGAGTGCACACTCTTGACAATGGGCTAGAGTGAATGAGCTTGTGAGGAGTGAAGGGAGGCCTTGCTTATATGGAGTTTGGGAGAATTCCCTTGCATGTGGGATAAATGTACTTGCATGTGAACGAATCTAGCTTTGGACAAAAAGGTGGAGCAAGGAAATCTCAACAATTACAAGAGTACACAACCTTATATTTAAGTATAATCTCGAGATCTTTCGTCATATCCATGAGTGATCAAACGGTGTCCGATTTCAGATCTGTGTGAGTCGGTTGGACACACAAGTCATAGACTTACTTTATAACATTCTTACCCCTTTGGAAAACATTTTCATCCTGGAAAATAAAGCTACATATATTCTAGGCAACCCCCAAGCCTCATGTTCTAAAACTTGAGGGCCATGCATTCATTCGTTGGTTTATCCACTTAGAACTTGAAAGTAGAAAACCTTATCTATCGTTAACCAACTTAAAATTGGAAAGTTGGAAAATGTCACTGGGTTGTGGAAACTTTTTCCCGAGTTGAGTTTTCTTCAATTCCATCCTTCCATTTTACAAAGCACTCTTCCTACAAATGACTTCTTGTACGTTTATCTCGGGTGCAAAGTATCCTTTCATGTTCATGAGGAATTGTTTAACTTATTGGAAGTGGAAGTATAACTTGATGTCCAACCAGATTATCTAAATTTGTCAAACCCCTTCTAAGTCGGCTAACATGGAACAATGGATAAATCCAACTATCTCCTAGAAGTTGTATTTATAAGCCCATAAGCCAACTTTCTTGATGATTGGAAAAGGACCGCAATATTTAGGTGACAACTTGGCACATTGACGAGTCTTGAACTGTTTTGACCTTTCACGAACACGAAGATAAACTTGATCTCCAACTGGAAAACATGTCTTTGCTTTGGATCAACATAAGCTTTTGCTCAATCTTGAGCTTTCTTTAAGTTTTTTAGCTATCTTAAGCTTAAAGTTCATGTCCTGAAGGAATTCTTGAGTTGCTTATACTCATTCATTTTTAACTGATACCACATACGGAGACCTAGGATGGAACCCATACATCAGCATGAATGGACTAAATTTAGTTGATAAATTATTGGCATTGTTATAGGCAAACTCACCCAAAGGAAGGTAGTCCTCCCAATCAGTCTGTTTGGAAGTGACATAAGCTTTGAGTATGTCTTCCAAGATCTAATTGACTTCCTCTGTCTTTCCATCTGTCTAGGGATGTTCAGTTGTACTTAAACTTAGTTTAGTTTCAATTATACTAAAGACTGCTCTCCAAAATTGACTTGTAAATCGAGCATCTCGATCAAAAGCTATGTCTATTGGAAGACCATAGAGTGTGTAAAGTTGATTTACAAATATTATCATGAGTTCTAGAGTCTTATAAGTAGTCTTGACATGAATCAACTAAGCAAGTTACACAATCAACCAACTACAACCCAAACTAAATCAAAGCCCTTCTGAGTGCAAGGTAATCCAAAAATGAAATCCATGGAAATACTTTCCCATTTCCATTTGGGAATCTTCTAAAGATGTAGCAATCCTTTGACTTAAGTCATTCGAACTTATTGACTTGACATTTATGGCACTTAGATATATAGTTTTGCACATCTAGATGTAAACTAGGCCAATAAAAATGTCGTTCAACTAACTCATAGGTTCGGTCAACACCAGGATGTCCAACACTTGGAACATCATGGCATTCGAAAAGTACTTGATTTCATATGTCCGACAGACTTGGGACACAAACATTACCTTTATAAAGAAAATATTCATCTTGGAGGGAGAAGTGTTTAAACTTTCCCTCAGAAGTACTTACTTCATTTGTTTGGGCTTGTTCAACTCCTTTCCATGCTTGATTGTAGCTTAGATCTACTTGTAGCTTCCTTTCAAAGTTGAAATAAATTCACTTTGAATTTGTACAAAACTTAGGTTTTTCAATATAGGCATTTGACTTAAGGCATCTACCACTGCATTGAACTTTCCTTTCCTGTACCTAAGTTCATAATTGAACTCTTGTAACTGTTTGGTCCATCTAGCTTTTCTACCTCTCAAATCTGATTGGTTTGCAAACCACTTGATGCTCTCTTGATCAAAGACTATGGTTAACTTTGATCCATATAAGTAATGGTGCCATTTCTTCAGAGCATTTTTTCTTCAGGGATGTTCTTAAGAGGTTTCAAGCTTGAATCCTGGTCGGGATGGACACCTCTGTGGAGTCGAGTAGAAAAGAGGAATGCATGAGTAGTCATGGGCAGTCCTTTTGTACCTGTGAGCACCTAAAAAACTCTACACAAGTAGATGTTGACAAATAAAGAAATCTTTGAATAGCTCTTGCTCTCTTGGTTTACAAGAGATCCTCCAATTGATGGTGTTGTGAGTTCAATCCTTCTGGGCTGCATGTCGAGACAAATGCATGTCTTTTCTGTCTTTGAGCTCCTCCTCCTCCTCGATGGATAGCTCTGTTAAAGCGCGGGCAAGATAATACGGGCAATGCCAACACCTCCTCTAGACAGATGGCTAGTTGAGTACACAATAAAAAGAAATCATAGCACATATACAACGCAAAGCAAAGTGTAGCTCATAGTTGGAAGAAAAACTTATCTTCACGTGGTTCTGGGTTCAGGCCCAAGATCTGATCGCCTGATGAGGTCTCTCTCTTTTTGTTTACAGCTCAAGCTTCAATATAAACATACAAAGTCAACCTTCTATGCCTTGTCTGCCTTTGTAATTGATCATAGCTCAACAAGAAATCTCCAAAAAGGCTTTGATACCAATGCAACAATGTTATCACAGGACTAGCTCACAAATGAATGAATCTCCTCCTAACCATATGCCTCTGTATATAGCTCTCTCCAAGGGTTTGCCTTCTTGGGAAGGTGGTTTCTAACCATCCATGTGTCAGCCATGTAACTGCATGTGCATCAACTGTCCTACTTAATTGGAGTTAACTAAGGTGTATGCTTTTAGAAGGTTCTAAAACTCTTTGGCCAAAATATTCTCCCCATGTAACCCATCGGGGTCGAACCCAAAACCTCCTCCTTCACACCCTTGAGTCTTAACCACTAGGCTAAGTGGATCACTTGGTTACAAGGATACACAACCTTATATATAGGTCTAGTCTTGAGATCTTTGGTCATATCCATGAGTGAGAAAATGGTGTCCAATTTCACATTTGTCTGAACCGATCGGACACACAGATCATAGACTTACTTTATAACAAAGTATATGTGTCTCAATCACCATAATAGGCATCATGAAGGACATTCAAGACTTGGCAAGCACGTACACTTGAAAAGGATGGTGGAAATAGTTTATTATCCAATCGAGGAGAACGGAGTAGGTACCTTCACCAAAGTGGATACGAAGGAACTACTTCAAATACATCTTAAAGACTTGGCATTGGGACAAGAAGATAGTTCAAATTTGGTTGGATATTGAGGGGGGTGCTATATATGGTTAATGATACACGCTCGTGGAAGACTTGGCATCATGCCAAGAAGGTAGTTCACCTTTGGTTGGACTTTGAGGTGGGGTGTTAGATATGCTCAATACCTCACCCTTATGTAATACCACCATTGTTCCATGTAACTCTATTTTGTAAGGCCTCCCCATTATGAGGAGACACCATGTGAGAGTGTTGGACATTGGTATGTGTTGATTTTGAGGTCGGATGAGGTTTAGAACAGATCATAGATGGATAGTTAGGAGGTTTACTTCTAAGCCATTGGATTTGGGATCGATCCTATGTGAAGATCAACCTAAATCAAGGGCTAGAAATAAAAATACACTTCTTAAATTGGGGGAGGGTTTACTTGATGTGGGCCATTGGATCTAGACTTGTTCCTAAGTGTGGATTAAGCAAGATTATGGCTACAAACAAAAGGTTCTTGATTGTACTTTTCTACTACTAGATTTGGACAGAAATCAATGGTGGAGATTAGTTTTGGCATGGATCAAGCTACCATGACCCTTGAACATGAGTAGGTCGACCTAGGCTTGGAGGACCTTCTAAGGATGGTCTCCTCCCCATCTAGGACTATAGTTTGTGGTGTTTGGAACCATTGGGGTGTCCATCTAAGTATCCATTGTGTCAGTCTATAGCGCTTCACCTAGCATCTATCTAGATCACCATCTAAGCTCCATATAGGGAGTGCATGGGCAGATAGAACCATCTATATCTTGTGTAGTGTTTGATTTATGTTGTATTAGAGTTATGAGTTTGAGCTCATCCTCTACTCACTTTGATTCCACTTTCCATTACAACCATATCTCTTATGTTTTCCCATGAGTAGCAATATTTGTCTTTATCTCTAACCTTGATCGTATATATATGTCTCGTGGTAACTTCTACATTGTATTGGAGTTGTGTTGTTTATCCACTAGTTCATATTTTTTTCTTACATCTACATCGTCTTGGGGTGCCACACATTAAGTCTTGAGGGCATGGCTATAATTTTATGGTATGCCGAAGCAAGGTTGAAGGAGACAATGAGGAAGTGAAGTTCAATGAATTACTAGTCTTGCATTAGTATTTCTATGAGTAGGCATTAATGTAGTTGGCAAGGTCCAAGTGTGTGATAGTGTAAATGCTTGAGTGTAGCTTAAAAAGATTGATTGCATGAGGAATTAGCTTAACAAGTCACTATGAGGAATGCATAAAGAAGAAATTTAGTGTCATATATTTGATTTTGGCTAAGTTGTTTAGAAATACTTCCATGATACCCCGACATAATGCATGTTGACATCAACAATAGAGCTTGGTTCAATGGTATACGAAAGAAGAGGCAAATAGCTCCTTTGGTCACACAAATGCCCTCTTCATTAGGAAGTGGTCGGCCTCTAGAGCCCCCTTTTGGGAAAAGAATCCAGTGCGATCATATAAAGAGTAACAAATTGAGACTAAGACCTATGAAAAAAGAAGATGTGCCTAAAGCCAATAGACTTTGGTCCAAAGGATTTCACGATTAGAAGCATCTTGGAATTATGAAATTAACTAATGGTTCAACCAAGAGATTCTATATAATAGTTTTAGGTTGGACTATGAAGATTGGAACATGCTCAAGTGAAGTATTGAAGATCGGGGAAGAGGAGACTCAAGGTTGCTACATTACAAGTGTGAGCCCCATTCAAAAGGCTTACAATGGAGGAACGACAACAACATTGATGACATCCCAACTTTTAACAAAAAGGCAACTTCCATCACAGATTGAATCACAAATGCAAGAATTGGATGCCATGGATCCGATTCAAGGAGGACTTCAGGTTTGAGTCCATTTGAAACCCACTGATAGAGATGAAGAAAGCGGTGGTTCATTGGAAAACCTCCATATTAGTATCTTGTCAAACTCTAGAGCCCACAAGGCGTTTGACATTCCCTTTGGTGCCATAGAGAAGAGAATCTTTAATATGTGTCCTAAGTGTAAAAAGGTATGGTATATTGTGCAAAGGATCCTCAATTTGCAAACGAAGATATCTTTACAAGTTATTGTGTTTGGGTGATGGGTTATCAATGACCTTTTGGAATGCAGCGCTTACGAGGAGGCGGGCATGATGGAAGAACTATGGATCAGATCAACTCCTTGCCATCGCTACAGTCTAGTGAATCATGGAGCTACAAACTTCATCCATGCAAAGTTAGGCTGATTTAGTCGCCAAGTCGTGCTGTTGTGGGTTCAAGCTCTCCTGTCCGTCGGGTTTCCTCTGTTCGTCGTGGCCACATCTTCAATCTGTCATGGCGTTTGAGCTTCCGTCTATCGTGGCTTCATTCTGTCTATCGCGGCCAGCTCATCATTTTGTCTCTCGTGGCCAGCTCATTAGTCTACCAGGAGTCTTCTGTCAGTCGCAGCCGGCTCCTATCACGGGCATCAGCCCCGATGCTTGGTGTGTCTATCGAAGCTTGGTGGGTTCATCACGACAGTTTGGTGTCTATCGCAGCACTAGCTTCGAGGTGTCTATTGCAAGGGAGGGGCGATGGTTTGGTGTCTATCGCTGCACTTGCTTCGAGGTGTCTATCGCAAGGGAGGGGTCATCTGTCACATGCGGGCTGGACTCTGGGCCCATCATGTCTTCAGTTTCGATTTCTGTGGAGTCTATCGGATCATGCTCTTCGCTTTTGTTTTTCATTTAAATCTTGTTGTCAAAGCTCTTTGTTGAAAAGGTATCGATAATAGTTTGGTGGGGAGCGTCCGTTGCCTGGTTGAGTTTAAAGGAGTTTAAAGAAAATTAAAAAGAAATGTCCTTAAGAGAACAAGTTCCCGGGATATTTATGCTGAAGGTGGACAATTAACTAATCTTGTTCCCTCCCTTGTGAGTCCTGAGTGCCTGGCATAATTCGAAGAAAAAAAAAAAAGGGGAAAGAAAAAAGAAAAGAAAAAAAAAAGGAAAAAAAAAAGAATAGAGACAGAAGACTCGAAGAAAAAGAAGAAAAAAGAGCTATTCTTTAATGTGGGGTGATCGTGGCCTTATTCTTAAAGAGTAGACTTAGCCCTTTGCTGGCTCGTGGTTTTCTCTTTCCCTCTAATGTTGACTCTTATTCCCTTGCTAGTCTTGAGCAACGTGGCCCCACCAGAGCCCCAGTGCCCCCTCGGGATGGATTCTGTATCATCGGACCTCGACCCTCCAGTGGTAACTTTGTGTAAAGAATCTATGGTGGCAAAGCAAGAAGAACTGATGAAAACATGTCTAATCGGTCAAGTTTTTGGCCCTAGGCCCCCTCTAGAAAGTGTGAGAGCATGGCTTTGCAAGGAGTGGTTCCCGCATGGCCTAATTGTGTGCAAATGTCAAATCCTGCCGGTGAATCACCTATTTCTAGTGTTTGAGAATGAAGAGATGGCCTTCCAAGCCCTACAAGTCGGCTCCTGGCAAGTGGGCCGGTCCACCCTTTGCCTCTTTAAGTGGACCCCAGACTTTGTTCCAAACAGCTCAAACCCGCTTCATTACCCACTTTGGGTGGAGCTTCCCAATCTGCCGTACTTTCTGTATGGATTTCTTCAAGAAATCGTTTCACTGATTGGTCGCCCGATGGCCTCAAGAGGGGGTGTAGGGGGGCTAATCTACGATGGTGCTCAACATTCTTTCAATGCAAGATAGCACCCACAAATCTGCATTGAAACAGACCTGAATCAGGCCCTTCCCTCGAAAATTTCCATAAACTGTGGAGATGGTAAGACTTGGACACAGGAGATTACTTACAAGAATGTGCCAAACGCGTGTTTTCGTTGCGGGCATCAAGGTCATAGGATCAAAGATTGCCCCGTGAAGAAAAGTACCAATAAAAACAATCTTAAACCAGATGGGACCCTGGATCCTTTCCCTCAAGTCGACACTCGGGATCAGCCCCCTCCAATGGAAGAAGAAGAGGGAACTCGCGTTGCTGAGACGGATTCAGAAGGATTCACTGAAGTAAGATGCAGGAGAAAAGTTAGCCCTCGGAGATCAACAACCAGGAGCACTATGATAATTGCTCCTTCAAATAACATGTACTGTAACCTAGAAATGGAGATTAATGAGGTTGACTTCCCAAGGGACAACCATTATGAAGAAGATCCCACTGATAATACCCATGGGTGCTCTACCAGCAAAGAAGACAACCAAGAAGGTTACACCACGAGTAAATAGAAAGGCTTCACTACTAGCAATGAAGACAATCCAGACAGTGAAAGCTCCTTCCTTGGTCCTACCCTTCTGGTATGCATTCCAAGATTACCGCAACAAAAGTGATCAAAGCTTAAAGGAAAACAACCATCGGGCATGCCATGGAAGAGCCCCCTCAAGAGTAGGATCCTAAGTCAAGAAGCTGGGAGGAAAAAACAAGATCACAAGAAGGAAAAAGATCGGGTCCCTCCCCTCAAAGAGGGCAACCATCAACAATGAAATTCACATCACTAAACATCAGGGGTTTGTCGGACCCTTCAAAAGAGGCGATTCTGGGCCAGTGGTGAAAAGCCAAGTGCCTCAACCCTGACTTTATCTGCTTACAAGAGGTTAAAATCGATGGAGAGGATCTCCAGAAAAGGCTTAAATGCATTTCTCCAAACCACCTTTGGTTCTCCACTTCTCACCCTAGGGGGGGGGGGTGCTGCGATCGGTATTAGTCACTCCTTGTCTGGCAGTGTGACCTCGACTTTTGAAGGTCGGAATCATCGTTGGATTGCTGCCTCTATCGGGTTCCCTTTTCAATTCAGTGTGGTCTCAATTTATGCCCCTAATGGAGAAGCGGATAGAATTGATACTTGGGATTCTCTCGACTCCCTCTCATATAATGTTTTGATTTGTGGGGACTTCAACATGGTTGAGTTTCCTGAGGACCGATGGAATAACAAGGGGAGAATTATTGACGGCCAGGAGAAAGAGATATGGGATAAATTCAAGCTCCATCTCGACCTCGTAGAGGTGAAAGACATGAAGGGGTTCTCCTGGTCAAATCTCCAATTGGGGGACTCTTTGAGGAAAGCAAGACTTGATAGATGTTACATCGATCAAAACACCATCCTCCGGTGGGGTATTCCTTCAATTTCCCAACACATGGACGTGACTATCTCGGGCCACTACCCAATAACTCTATCTTTCAAACCGATTCCCATGCTCCTGAAAGCCCCTTGGTTTCATGCTTGTCAGACATCGTTTTCCCTCTGGCTAAGTGTTGGAGAAGCGCAATGGAAGGACTCGAAAAATTCTGATTAGGACTCAAAAGGCTATAAGAGATATCCGGAAAAAAAGAAGAGAAACGGTGTACTGGAGGCTCTCACAGCTTGAAGAAGAGGTGAACAAAGGTAACTTACAATGCCAACAAGGTCTTTTGAAAATCAGGGGAAGACTAAGATTCGAAGAGGAGGTTCAAAGGAAAAATCTTCAAATATTCTTCAAAGATTGGTGGGCGGGGAAGACCGACAAACCATCGAAAGAGATGTGTAACATCCTCAAAAGGAAACAAGCTAGGGAATCCATCCCCTTATTGGTCGATAACAATGGAAATGTAGCACGGAAGTCGAGAATATATCTATCATCCTTGAGCACTTTACCCATCTTCTGGGGGTCTCGGCTCCCCTTTCCCCACATAGGCGTGACTCCATGGCAACCATCTCAAGGGTTGCTCAATCTAGAATCCCACAGAACATGATTTCTCTGCTGGATGCTAATATTTCCGAGAATGAAATTTTCGAGGTTATTGATGCTCTTCCCAATGGGAAAAGTCCGGGTCCTGATGGCCTCACCAATGAGTTTTTCAAGTCCTTCAAACATGCAGTGGCCACCCCACTGCGTCTGGTGTGGCAAGAGGCTCTCTCCTTTGGTGCCCTCCCTGAGTGTCTTAATAATGGCGTCATCAAGTTAATCCACAAAAGGGGAGATAAGAACAAAATTGAAAACTGGCGACCGATTACCATGCTCCAAACAAGATACAAGATAATTGCAAAAGTTATCGCCAATAGAATCTCTTGTCATTTAAAGTCATGGTTTTGTGAGGACCAGAAAGGTTTTATCAAAGGTAGATCTATACTTGAAGCAATTGTCGATATTTGGGAAGGCCTTGCGTTTGCTGAGGAGACTGCACAAGATCTGGTATTCTTTAAGATCGACTTCGACAAAGCGTATGATAGATTGGAATGGGACTTTATTCTTCAATCATTGAAAGACCTTGGATGCAGCCAAAAATTCATGAAGATGGTTTCCACTCTTCTTGGAAACGCTTCAACTAGAGTAAATATCAACGGTAAGCTCTCTGAGCCCATTCGTTTAAAAAGATCAATTAGGCAAGGCTGCCCTCTGGCTCCATTACTTTTCGCTATCGCCTTGAATGGACTCAGTCGCCTATTAAAGCATCACATGGACACTGACAATCTCAAGGGTCTTTCCCTACCTCTAAATCACGTCCAAATGATTGCGAGACTTTTTGCCGATGACATGAATGCCTTTGTGCATAACGATATAAACAGTAGTCGGGTGTTTTGATGGTGCCTCAACACCTTTTGTGCGGCGTCAGGTTTGAAAATCAACCATGCAAAAACTGCTTTTAGAGCAATCAATGGACCTGCACCCCAATTGTTGTTAGATCAGTCAAGTTATCCCTAGAGGTCAAGTCTTCCGTCTCCTTGGCATTCCGGTGGGATTCGGCATCTCAATGGACCAACGATGGAACTGGATGCTATCCAGGCTGGATAGCAAACTAAACCATTGGAAAGGTATGCAAGTCAACTTGGCAGGGCGTGCTATGGTTGTTAACACATTTATGCTTTCTACAACTATTTACTTTATCTCGTGTTGGTGACCTAAGGAGAAAGAATTGGGCAAAGTGGAAAGAATCTGCAGAAACTTCCTTTAGACTTGGGACCCCAACAGGAGGGGGATTCCCAAAATCAAAATGGGAAACTTGCATTAGCCCGAAAGACTCAGGGGGCTTGGGAATTTTGGATATCGTTGGATTGGCTGACAAGCTAGCGGCAAAGTGGCTTATCAAGGCGTGGAGCAATAGTGAGTCCTCTTGGGCTAAATTGATCTTCAGAAACATGGAAGACCTTACCCTGGTTGGCCATCCTGGTTGGAAGGACATAGGGATTCTCACGCTTTGTTCTCCCCCCACCCAGTGTCCCCTAAAGGCTCTAGCCTCGTGTGTTATTTATGGACAAGTTAGAATAAGGCCAAACAATTCATCAAAATCAATAATGAGTGGAAGTGGGCAGCTGGAATAAGACAAAATGACTCTATCTAGTTCTCGATCGGCGGCATTAGGGGGGTGGAGTCTTGAAACCTCCAAACTACAAAGCGGCTATGGAACAAGGGGTTCAAACAGTGGAAACAACTCTGGAAACAAGAGACCAGCCAATGGATTAAGTTCAAAGACTTGGACCCGAGACTTAGAGTTACCCCAAAGGAATGGACTCTTCTTCAAGGAAGATGTTTAGCATGGGACCGCTCAACTACCCGCCTTCTCTCTGCGGTCAGGATCCTCCTTGCCTGGAGGGCCTCAAATGGAGCAATGGAAAGAAACTATCCAGAATCCCCAACTTCAAAGAGAACTTAGATGTTCATCACACTCTTAACAAGAGATGGTGCCTTTCTTTGACTAAACTTCAATGGGAACTTAAATTCATGTCTATTTGGCACCCCCTAATTGAGATCAAAAAGTCCGTTCCCATGTGGCAGATGTTGCATAAAGGTATCTGGTCCAATGCAAGGGCTAACAAAATCTGTGGTGTGCCACCATGGTGCAAGCGTTGCCATCGATGCATTGAAGATTTAGCTCACCTGTTCTTGAGTGCCCCAAGTCCCGTGCTATCTGGCATCATGTGACCCGAGTATTGAGACTCACGAACCAAATCAATTGGCAACAGGTGTTGTTGGGTGAGGCCTAAGGAATGGTCGATCGAGAAATCCTTGTTTCTTCTAGGTAAAAGAATCTCCCGAGATAAGAGATCTCCACCATTTAGACATCACTGTATTTATCTCCTCGAAAACAACAAGTTGAAACCCAAATGGGTCCCACATGAGGGTGATGCTAGATTTATCAGCCTCATTTGTAATGCCCTCTAACTTGCCATACTCCTCCACTGCTTTGTGGGATTTGGGGGATCCCTTGGGCACTAGTCCCATTCACTTGTAATTTTTCTTCTTTATTTTAATTAAAGTCCGGGAGAATAGGTTAAGGCCGAACTTCCTTTTTATTAAAAAAAAAAAAATTGATCCACATCCTCTAGGGGGGTTGGTTAAACTTTAGCCTCTTGAGGCAAGGGTCTTGTGTTCAACCCTTGAACTAGACACATAATGGCTTTGGCCAATCTAAATCAATTGCAGCTAGTTCTGACCTTGTCCAACCCTTGCTTTATGGGATACAGGGAGTCTCGAAGATACTATGCCCATTGACATGTACAATTATTCTTTCAAAGTTAAAGCTCAAAGGAATTAACATTTGTTGAACCTCCATTTTATTAAGGAAAAATATGGTCGATTTTGGAAACTCTCCCATATATTATTATTATTTTTTAAAATGGAGGTTCGGCCGAGGCCTACTCCTCCAAGCTTTAACTTTGAAATTGCAACTCTACAAGGAAGGGCATAATACCCATGGGACCCTCCTTATCCCACAAGAACAAGAGTTTATATAGATGGGTTGAACTGCGGTGACAACTACCATGGAGCAAGACAAACTGTGACACATCAGCCACAAGTTACAACTTTCCATGTTAAACATGTCCCAAGCCGCTATCCAGATGGTTGAGCTTCTCGCCTCTTGAGGCGAGAGCGAAAGTTCAACCCCCACGGACAACAAGAGAGGATTGAACCCCTCTTGAGACGGAGGATTCAACCCCCCTCTCCCAATATTATTCCACTTAGAAATCCATTACTCTCGTAAATAAAGAATTGAGAAATTTATGTGTTCGCCCATTCCAAGACCTTTATGATGCAAGGAAATAAACTAAAAAGACATAAAAGCTTCATTGAAAGCTGTCCTTTTTTTAATTAATTTCAGTTTTTTTAATAAAAAGAGATCCACGTTAATTTCATTTCATCTCTCTAGAATACGAATATCTAATAGCGACAGACAGAAAACTTTTAGACATTTCCTATAGTATTAATTAGCTATTATTGTAGTACCATTTGATGTTAAAACGTAATTGTCAAAATATGATGGCTTCTTTCCTCCGGCCATCCATGTCCGCACCCTGTTCCTCACCCCAATGCAGAGCCACATATATACCGCAGAGGTACGCCATTGCGCGCGCGCATGGAGACAGTGAGAGTAGAAATGGAATGGGTCTCGCGAACATGCGTTGCTTCGAGCTTCACGATTTCCGGCGATGGCGTGTGGTAGCATCAGCTGTAGCTGCTTTTGGCCGCGGCTGTAATTGGCGTCAACAACATTAGCTTCTCGTGCTTTTAATTGTCGCGCCTGCCCCTCTCTTACCTACCGCGGTCTCCCCTTCGTGGAAGAATGTCTTCTTCACATGGTGTTCCCGCGGGTCACCAACGCAGCTCGGTCGCCGCCATAGCCAGTCCCTTCGCTTCAGGCAAGCTCCCTGGCTCCTCCTCCCTCTCTCTTCCGCATCTTTTCAACTTTACCCTAGACTTTCGCTGGAGTCGTGTTGTAGCGAAGACTTCTCGGGCAGTGTACTTACTCTTTCTTTCTCAACCTTCACACCTACATTTCCGCACGAGCTCACATTGTTGGTTTCACTCGCTTTCTCCAACATCTGTCTTGCGTTCGAGCTAGATCTCGTTCGCATTCTTTGATAACCGTCTTCCATCTGCAGTTAAACGGGTCGGTCATGTTCAGTTCATCCACTTCGATGGGGGTGGTTTGCAATCATTTAGGATAACAGTCTGCTAGCTTCATATGTTCCTCTTTTACTATAAATGCCCTTCCAGTATGAGTTTAGTGGTAGCTCTTTCATAAGCTTGTCAATGTCAGATAATCTTTATCATACTGTTCCTTTATCTACAACTTTTGTTTCATCACATCTCCTCGATGTTACATTTCCTTAAATCGACTTCTCAAGGATTCTGAACCATAGACTATCTGTAATCTGATCGTGATTTAAACACAGGCTTCTCAGGCTAGCGATCTCTTTGGAGTCTTCTTTGGGTCGTTCGCTGGCTCTTTTTTTAAGTTTTGCATCTTGCAGGATCAACATACCTATTGAATTCGTGGCTCAAATTTAACTGCACTGGAGGGAGAGGCTTCCTCGGCATTGCTTTCACTTCAAATAGGAATGGGCAGAGCTTTCTTAGGTCAGGCACCACATCTCTTCTATCGGTTAGGACTGTTGTGAGTGCGAGACTTGGGGGACAATCTTGGCGCAGCATCCGTAAGAACCTCGGCATGGCAAATATAAATCCATACGTAACCAAGTGCAGCTCATTGTCATTCGCCGCTCACACGGGAGACGAAAATTCTTCAGTGAAAGGCACATCCACCAAGGCAAGAGGTCCTAACGTAGCTTTTTTTGATGTGGATGGTACCATCACCAGAACCAATGTCGTCATCGCTTATTACACCCATCGCATCACGGAACTTTCTCTCATTGCTAAGCTCTTTTGGGTTCCTTGGTTCGCTCTCACCTGCGTTTTCTACGTTATTATTGATTCAGTGAATCGGGCAATCTTTAACAGAGTATTTTACTTGAGCTACAAGGGAAGGGCAGCTCAGTCAAAGAAGCAAATGGCAGATGTCATATACAGGAATTATTATCGCCCTAGGTACTGAGCGAATACTTATTTTTTGAGCTCCTACCCATGGTAGATGATGAGGCTTCAGAATATGTGTTGCCACATTTTTTCCAGCCAAACTGATCATACTGCCTCTCTTCTACATGTTTTTGAAACGTTTTTGCCATGTGCGAGGCATCGTATTTGTCTCATTCTGTGATGTGATGGTTGATGAGGAGAATGGCTAATTTTATAGATTTTTCAATAATCTTTTCTCAAGCAGCATGACCTCATAGCTGAAACTGCCTTTACGACTCACTGGAATTTAGCATAGTCTTAGGTGACGGATTCGATCGTATCATTCTTTTTTCAATATTATGCACAGACGCACACACGTATGTATGTGTGTGTGTACCAGACTCACGCATTATAACCATCGATGGCATTCCATTATCTGAAGATTGCATTGGCTTTTAGACACAATGGCCTATGTACTACGATTTTTTATTTTATAACACTGGCTGATTCTCACCAAGGCTACAGTGTGGCTGGCTTCTGGAGTTAGCAGAGACCTTAACACAGAAAGGTAATGTCAGACGAATATTATGAATTCCAAGCGAATGGAATTGAAATGCAGTTTCATGATGATTCACGATGCAAATACTGTTCAATAGTTCAAGGAAATTAGTTGTAGAAGATGCAAGGCGAGAAGCCTCTCATGAAGAAAAGGGTCCTCTATAAATATTTGACAAGGAAAAGGAACTTTCCAACTGAGTGAATGAGCTCATAAACAGAAGATCAGAATCACACTTGTTGTGCTTAAGATTTTTAAAAGACATGCTTCCATTTTACGCTCGCGAGTCTAAACTCAAAATCTTTCTTCCACAGGAGTATCGTTTTTGCTCTCTTCCACAGGAATATTGTATATTAAAGAAGAATAATTTAGACTCTCTTCCATGGGAATATTGTATAATAAGGAGGATAATAGAAATCAATGTAGGGATATACAATTCTAAAGTGCTAGTACATCTTCATCTGAATTATTTGAATTTTATCTCTATTTTTTTGCTGTCATCAGTTGTCATCCACGTTGTTTGTAGATGATGATAATTCATTGTATTTTTTCTAATTCTTGAGCAGGATATTTTCTGGTGCAGTAGAACTCATTCAGAAATTGAAGCAAGATGGTTATCAGATAGTATTTGTGACTGGCTGCCTGGATTTTCTTGTAGCTCCTTTGGCTAAAGAACTCGGTGCAGGTACGATGATATTTGTTCGAAGTGTAACCTTTCATCTCTGTCCTTTAGTCCACTGTGTTGATTGCTCTACATACTAGTTTTTATATAGTAAACGTTTCGGAAAATGTCTTTTGGGAATGGATAGGAATGTTTGTGTGGTTTTGATTGACTGATAGTAAGTCTGTTGGGGGAAACCCAATGTTCTACTAGTCTGTGCTGGAAACTGTTTCACAGGCTTATATTTTCCACGCTGAATGCCCTTTTTTTTGGAATATAGACTTTATAATTCTCTTCCTTATTTGTGGCCATTTAATCCTTGTTCTGAGGGTATGGGATCTAAAAAGCGTAGAAGGCTTCAAGAGGTGATGATGTGCTAAAATTTTAGCTGTTATGCACCATTTGTTTTTGCCAATCCAGGAAAGACCATTAATGTTTTCAGCTCATGGAATTTTATGGAAAATCTTGTCGTATCTGGTCATCAATATTGTGGGTGCCTAGAATTTGTACATACTTCTTTCTCTAGTCAAATCATAGACATGATCATAGTTATTTTCGGATTCGTATGGAAAAAATACCGTACATACATACTTCCGTACTTGTATGCGTATGGTTGGAG
The DNA here is from genome assembly GCA_020310875.1 of Ceratopteris richardii. NCBI lineage: Eukaryota > Viridiplantae > Streptophyta > Polypodiopsida > Polypodiales > Pteridaceae > Ceratopteris > Ceratopteris richardii. The sequence goes on along the minus strand of CM035444.1, from coordinate 38,481,882 downwards.
TATGAAATTTTTCGTACCTCAAATTTTTCTCGTCTCTAATTGATCCTAGTTGAGGACAAATCCATAGCAATTTCATATTGTTTTTATGCAAATTCACTCTCATCTACTCTCCTCCGTTATACCCATACATATATACCTAAGCTATTTTGACCAACAAAATTTTGATCTTCAATATTATATTATTGTATATATAATATTCCAATTTTTCAATATTTTTTTGTGTTAGACGTATGATATCATGTATGATATTTTTGAGAAGATTCCATACTTTTTTCATACTTCCATACCCGTATGCGTTTGCCGTATGTTTCACGTATGGAAAAACTATGGACATGATTGTATATCGAATTGGAACAAGGTACATGATTTTGTATGGAATTGGAACAAGGTACATGATTTTCCTACCCGTATGCGTTTGCCGTATGGTTCACGTAGGGAAAAACTATGGACATGATTGTATATCGAATTGGAACAAGGTACATGATTTTGTATGGAAAAACTATGGACATGATTGTATATCGAATTGGAACAAGGTACATGATTTTCCTAGGAGTTTGCTTTTGTTTTCTTGACTTACCCATTTGTCAAGTTGTAAGAAACATCCTTTTATTGTGGCCATTGTAGTTTATCTTGATGACATGATGCTCATTGGTCTTGATTACAGACATATTGTTGAGTTACAGGCTGATTTGTTTTCTTCTTTTGTATGTTGGGGCTTTTTCATCACTATATGGGCATTCAATGTATGCAAGTTGGAGGAGGAATTATTTTGTGTCAAATGAAGTACATTTATGATGCTTTATTGTAGCATTTTGGCCTTTAGGATTGTAAGCTTATATCTACTCTTACAGAGACAAGCTATGATTGAGTTCCCATGATGTTGGAGATGCTCAAGAGAAAGGCATCAACTTTGTTCGGACTTGCTCCAACATGTTGCATGACAATTGTTCATAGCATGCATGCACTTGCAACTCACAATGGTTGGATATTATATTGCATTGAGATTAACATGAGGCATGCATTTTATCCTTGTGAATGTGCAAAAAAGGTAAAGGAAAGGTGTGACATGCGGTATGAAAAGGTACATGCTTGTTAACATAGGTTTTGGAAAAGTTTGACAAAGAGCATTTTGTATGTGAAGTGTGTAGATGTATTTTTGTTCTTCCTAGTTTATGTTGATGATATGTTGCTCATTGGTCTCGATAATACGCATATTGTTGAGTTTAATGCTGATTCGACTTCCTCCAAATGTCGAATTTGGGACCTGATTATTTCTATATGGGCAATAAATTTTTGTTAACTGAAGGAAGTTTTTGTCAAGTAAAGTATATTGATGGCTTTTGTAGCATTTTTACCTGTTAGCTTGTTTCCACTCTACAAGTATACATTCAGTTTGTTGCCTCTCAAATGAGAATGTATATGCATGTAGGTCAAGACTCAAGAGTCAAGCATTTGTGGGTAGTCAAGTGCATCTATTAATACTTGGGTAGTACTAGATAGCTTGGGTTGTTTTATCATGGGGTGATGAGAATCTTCAACCATCGAATCTACATTTTGTTTGAAACTTGAATTGGGTAGGTTATTAGAACAATCATGTGTCAACAAGTGGTTTTTGCTCATGATTGGTAACTCATGTATTTTTTGGTCAGACATAGAGCAACCTATTGTGTCTAGACTCTACTTCTAGTAGAGAGAATAACAAAGTCAGTAGGGGACGGGGATGGGGACGAGTCCCAAGAACGGTGGTGTCTCGGGGACAGGGATGGAGCCTTGGGTGTCTCGAGGATGCGTCCCCAAGATGCCAGAAAAAAAATGCAGTTTTTTCCAAAATGATAAAATAAAAGTATTGTAAAATGAATCTATTACCATAAGAAGAAAACCTTGGAAAAAAGCTGTTTTTTAAGTATGAACATTGAACATGTACAAAGCACATTAATGGTTGAACATTTAGAGTTCCTCAAAGACAAGTCATATGTATTGTATGATGTATCATGCTAAATAGTGTGGATAAATCATCATCATCATCATCATATAAAAAGGATGTTAAATTATGAGAACAAAAAGATGTTTGCGGCATCGATTCTTTTGTAGCCACATAGCTTGCAACTCAATGGCCTTGCACTATCTCCTTCTCCGGTGGATATGAAAGAGTCCACCTTTTCCCAGCATGCCCATTTGCTTGTAGCGTGCCTCCTCTTGTTGTTGGATCCACTTGTTCGCAGTTAAAAGGGCATAGGGGAAGAGAATATTGTGAGGAGAGGAGAAAGGAGGAGAAAGGTGAACAAAGGCTTGAGAGGATATAGAGCGTCCATTGAATATGCACGGGGGAAGCTAGGCTCTAGCTAAAACCTTCATGCACATAGGATGCTTGCAATGCCTTCATGCACAAAGGATGCTTGCAATGAAAGCTCTAAGTGGACTTGTGAGCTTCATAAGCTGAAATGGCTGAATTTATGCTTGTGTGGGGCTAAAAGGAGGCGTTAGAAGCCCTTAAGGAAGCACCAATACTAGCCCAAAAGGATCAGAAAAAAATGTCCAAAAGGTCTTCCTTCCATCCTGTCTCATCTCGGATTTGGACGGTCACATAAAAACGTCTCAAGGACGTGTCCCCGGGACGGATGGCTATTACAGAGTGGTTTGGGGGGATGGCTGTCGTCCCTTCATCCATCTTGGGGACGGCGTCATGACATCCCTAGGACGTGAGGACGCATCCCTAGGATCCGGGGACGTGTCCCCATGTGACTTAGGAGAATTAGTATGGGGGAACTTTCATGGCTACAATAGAGTATATGCGTGGCATATGCCTCTTCGTTGATTTGGTTGTTGGACAATGTTTTGCTGTCATTGGTCAAGAAGAAAAGGATATATCATCCATAGAGTACGATTCTTGCTAGACATAGAAGAGGTGTTTAGAGAACATCTCTTAGTTGATATTTGAGTAGAGCTATGGCTCTCCTTAGAGATTCATTGACTCTACTTCCATTGGCTTTATATGGGAGTTTGATTCTCCACCAGATAGGAAGGAAAAATATTGAGAACTTATGTGCTCTCATTTATGGAGATCCGAGTCAAAGGAATTCATTACCCTCTCTTTTAAGGAAAGGGAAAACAGAAAATATTCTACTGTTAGAGCCCTTTTCCTTAGATGAGATAGAGAGAGTTTGTGTACTCTTTAGATTGTTTAGATAGGAGTGGCACTATCCTAGTATAAGCAATATGGAGATTGGATAGTCATGATGGTTAGATTAAGTCTCATGGGGAAGTAGTTATGTCTTCTAGTGATGGTCTTTGAGTAGATGAGCACTAGTTATTGACATTTGTGAGTTTGAGAGTGGAATGATAACCTCTCTTTTGGGTTTTTTAGAGAGGGATAAATCTGACATGTAGAAACTTCAATCTCTTAGCTGTTGTTTTGTCACGAGGATGATGATTGAGCACCAATGAGGATGATTGATGCTTATGGATTTTTCGAATCTCAAGAAGGAATGCTTTTGCATTCGCATGACAAACAATGGAACGAGAAAATACTAGAGTTTGCATCATTGCCATTTGATGCTCTTCTAATAAAACTTAGTCCAATTTATGTGGATGAGAAACCAAGGATTTTTTGGATAGTATGATGTAGAGATTTCATTATGCTATTTAAAAATTCTTATATGTGAACTAAGATGATTAAGTTGCATAAGAAGGATAGTTGGGGTAAAAACTATTGCTTGTGACTACACTCAAGGTTAGGAATATCTAGAGTGGCATGAGGCCAAGCCTATCATGTTGTTTCTAGATGGGTTTAGAAGTATTTTCTTATGGGACTTTGTTCTATCTTTTAGGGGATCAATATCTCCATTATGGTATGGTCAAACCTATAAAATTTGACACTCTAGACCAAGGTTGCTTCGGTTCGTATATCAAAAATTCTAGTAGCATGATCCGGTTTGGTTTGGTTCCATTCCATAGCGAACCTTACATCCGGTTTGTCTAATTTTTTTGTATGGTTCAAATGATGCTTTTTTTGATACTCGACCCAAACTGTTGCCAAGTTATAATATACTTATAAGCATGTATACATACACAATGCACACACATATACTTATATAAATAGATGTGCATGTATATGTGTATATAAAAATTTCACATGTATATAAAAACCTTTATATGTACCTTTGGAACCTTAGATTGGAGGTAAGATTCAGTTCATGTACATTACCTGTACGAACCCTACAAACCTTACAAAACCTAACCACCTTTCCATACACTTATCTTTCATATATAGAGGAAACATCTTATGGGTTCTGGTTACTTTGATGATATTTGAGGTTATGGGAATGATAGTTTTGAAGTTAAGTGTATATGGGGAGTAATAGGCACTGACGGTTTCCCACCTTTGAGTTGTTCTTGTATGAGGCTTCTCAAGGAAAAGGATGTAGGGAAGCAAAAGATAAAGATGACCATGTAATAGTAGTACATGGGGTTTAGGGGGGTCCAATCACTTTCTTTCTACCATTAGAGGCATTTCATCTACATTTTTGAGGACGAAAATGTTTTAAAGGGGGAGAGGTGAGTTGCACACACAAGCTTTCATGATTTTATCTTACATTTGGTATTTAGAGCATTTTTAAAACTTGGGAGTATCTTTTGATGAGTTTGCGAAGAGTATGTGCTGATATGCTATTATTGGGAGATTGTTGTTTCAAGCCTATCTTCACGGAGAGAGTTTGTAGATAAGGAGGTGAGTTGCAATAGAATGTGGTTCTTGAAGCATCCTTTGAGGTTGGTATGAAACTTATTGAACGCCCTATGTTTTAAATGATTTGCACCTCTTTGAAGTTGGTTGTCTTGAATCAACCATCTTAAGGAGTTCCAAACGAGTCGAGGGAGCATGCTAATTGCAATTTTAATGCAAGGATAAGTATATGCAAGCTTCACACGTCTTTGCACCGAATTTTCGATAGAAGACATGCTTTTACTTATTTTGGCTTCAAGAACACTAATTTTATGCATAATCTAGCTTTCATTATGCATGAATGCATGTAATACATGTATACAATATAACATTGAGTACTATAATCATCACATATGGATGACAATTAGCATATTTTAAGTGTTTTTTTTTGCAAAATCAAGTTCATAGGTGCAAGTATAAGCTTTCTTGTAAATGATTAAACTGTGGAAAGTGTTTAACAATGTGTAGGAAGTGAAACATTGAGCTTTCCACTTTTTGATCAAAGATTGGCAATTGGGTTTTTTCTATTGGATTAATTGTTTCATGCAAATGAAATGATGTTTAGTGCTTGAATGCATCCATACTTTTTTGTTAGATAGTTTGATCTCTTGCAGAAACGTGGTCAAATTTCTTCCAAAATTTCATGCATATGCATACATAAGTGATTGCACTTGCTTATGAGTGCACATACTAAACATGCTTTTGTCATTGCTATTTCAAAGCACAAAAGGGCTTTTAATATCACCATTTCCAAACACTAGGATCCCTTTTTTTTGGTTCTTTTATCTATGTGTCATTGACTAATCACTTGTAAATACTTTTTGTACATACACATGCACATAGAGCCACGTATATCATTAGATGTGATGAACATCAAGATTCAAAAGTTAGAGGAGACACGCATTATGATACTTCACCATGTACAAGGTTCATCTATGGAAGAAAAGGAGATACAAATAGTGACAAATACAAGCAAACAAAGCAATTCGAGTGTCTTTAGATGCTTGATGTTTAGATGTCGATGAGAGATGAGAGATTGCAATCCAAAAACTTAAAGCCAAATCATTATCATGGTACACCTAGCTCTAGAATCATATTGATGTCGTGTTTAGCAAATGGGAGCAATGCTTTAAGCTTTGTTACATAATTGGTGATCCACACAAAACATAGAAAACCATTTAACTGAATGCATGTCAGTCAAAGATGGTGATGAAAAATAGAGAAAGATAGAGAAGAACTGCATTGGGTAGAGTTCAAAGTTTTATCTTGCAATATTTTTATTCTATTGGAGGAGAGAACTATAGCATTAGATGCGTGGTTCTTCCTAAGTTAGATACGTATGATTGTCCAAGAATATGGAGACAAATACAAAGAGATCTCATGAGAGGCATCAAACCAAATTTGAGAGTTTCTCTGACTCCACAAATTTGTGTTTGGCTTGCAAGACACTTGCAGTTCTTAGCTAGAAAAGAACGATGTCATAAACTCTTGATAAGTTGATAAAAGATTGGAGAAAATTTGTAAGGTTTCTTCTATTAATCCAACTCCTCTTCACCGTATCTCACAAAAGCACCAAAGCTTATCTCTTCTTAATCTTGTAGTCTTGAAATGTTCCTAGAAACTAGAGATAGGTTGAAGAACTTATCAAAACTCAAGAAATGAGACAAAGCTACCTCTACTTCACTTTTATCAAAATTTTATCAAGTTTAAGTGAAATATGATAAAATAGTCCTTAGAGAATTAAAAATATTTTATCAAACAAGGGGTCAAACTTGCAAATCAACAAAACTTGACTCAAAGTTCATATTTCAACAAGTTGTCTTGATCAACAACTTTCGTGTCATCATTACATCCTCACTCAATCCCTCATCTTGTGCAACAATGTTGAGAGATATTCGTTAAAGTTGCCAAAATCTTTCGATAAGATTAAATTGTCAATCTAAGGGGTATAACGATCCAAAGTTTACCAACCTGCTTTTTTGTTGAACGTACAGTAAATTGGAAAGACACACACTCGATCTCTTAAGGTAGAAGTACCCATCATATAGATCTCATGGCTATGTCAAACTAGTATTTGAACTTGAGACTTCCTTCCATAGAGTTTAGAGCATGAGCCACTAGGCCATGCCCGTTGGACAAATTTGCCAACTTTTCCTTTACCAAATGATGCATCTTCCTCTCACGTAATGCTAACATGGTTGAAAATCAGATTTGTGACGAAAGGAGAAAGTTGTTACCACTCCTACACAAGCTGAATTTTATATGCAATCACCACAACTTTCACCATCTCCCATTCCTTCTCAATCTGTAGAAGAAGAACCAATTCAAGAAATTGGAGAGTCTCTAGAACTTAAGAAGAAAGAGAGGTTGCCCTAACTTTTAAGAATGTTCCAAAGTGGTATTTGTAGGCTTTGCAAGAAAGTGGCATTCGGAGTTTCATAAGAAGAACAAGAAGTAAGAAAGTGGTAAATTATGCAAAAGTTTTTAAGATTCATAACATTCTTGCTTTTACTTCCGCTAAGAAAGAACTTCAGCTATTCTATAAAGATCATTACATAGTTCGGTGTGGAAGAAGGGAATGAAAGAGAAGATTAATTCTATTCATAAAATTATCTAAGAGCACATTGAGCTTATCTATGTTCTTACAAGTGAGAATGTGGCATATATTGCTACTTGGCTCTAAACCTAGTTTCCAATGAGCCCTATGTTTATGAGACACCATTTCTCATGCATGTTCATAGAGTACTCATCAAGTCCTATGTGTTGATATATAGCATGTGATTGTTTGACCAAGATAAGACCTCCAATAATAACCCCTGATTTATGCTTTTAAAAGTGCTTTTGACGTTTTAATTTTAATTATGATCAATGGCTGAGATTTAACTTGTCAAAATTCATGAAATCGAAGGGTTATTATTTATCCCATGATTTAACATCAAATCAAGCTAAAAAAAAGGAACCCTTCATAAATTTTGCCATGATTTGCAATGGAAATCATGGAAGGAAGTTTTTGGGCTGATTGGGTCTATAAAAAGATCAATTGGGGCGTTCAAATTTAGTTTTATCTTATTCTAAGTCAAGATGCTGCTCCATGGGTCCGCTTCTTTTTGTGTATACATGCAAATTATTTAGTAAATTACTATTTGTTTTTTATTCAACCTTCTTCTCTTGCTTCTGCACTAGGTTTTCAAGTCTACTACCTTTAGGGAGAAGCTATTGTGGCTCCGTATATTGGAGAAAAAACTATTTTCTGATAGGGTTGCAAATTTTCACTCTTTATCTCAGCACATAGGCTGTTTTTCTCAGTCTACTAACTCTCCACATTCCAGCACACTTTCACTTTCGATAACTCGTAGGTACGCTTGCCTCCAAGTTTTGTACCTAGATCCATTATATATTCAGCCTTATCAAAATTTTGTATATTACTTACATTGTATGTTATTCTTTCATAAAGGAGTTATTTAAAAGTAGTCTCTTTGCTACTATTTCATACTTCTCTTTTCTTCTCTATTTCTATTGTCATTCATCTATCTTATTTGGTTCAAGATGTGTATGTGTGCAAGGTTTAAGTGTTGGAAAGAACATGTGATTTATATTGGGTCTACCTCACTTCCAACATTTGTGATGCTAACGAATAATGTTTAAAGACCTTTTATTAAAAAAATTATCGTAGATTTTATAGATGATTTGTTGTTTTGCATTGTGCAATAATTCTTTTAATGAACATGAGATTCATTGGAGAACAATTTTAGATAAACTTCGAGAAAGTAAGCTCTATGTGAATCTGGATAATCTAGGGCTATTTTCGATAGAAATAAATTATGTAGGCCATATTGTGTCTCTTGATGAGATCAAGATGGATCCTAAAAAGATGTCAATTTATTATGACATACTATTTCTTAGGACGAGGGACAATTATGATCATTTCTAGGATCTCCAAATTTTTATTGAATATTTCTAGTTTCATATCAATTGAAAATTTATAGTTTCATATTCGTCCATTGCTATGCCTATGACATATTTGCTTCCAAGTAAGGTGCCTTTTAAATGGAAGGAAAAAGAAAAAAGATAGTTTTGAAGCAATGAATAAGCTATTTTAGTGCTCTAGTCTTGAGAGTGGTGGATTGAGAGAAGCTATTTGAATTAGAGATAGATTACTAAGGGCATTGCTAGAGAGGCTTTGCATAGCCAAGGTGATAGATCAATATGCATTTATATGCATAAATGAGAGTTGTATGCCATAGCTCATGCTCTTAAAGTAAGGAGACACTATTTGCACGCTACAACCTCTAAGGTGTATAGTTACCATTATATGCAAGTGTTTTTGTAGTTACTCGAATTCAAGGTTGGCAAGCCCTTTGGGCTGAAGCTCATTCATCAATTATATATGGAAATTCTTTTTAAAAAGGAAAAGAGAATGTCATTGGCGATGCATTATCTGTGATAATTTTTCAAAAAGCTCATTGCCCCAAGAAATCTCAGAAGCATAGATGGAAGATGTACATTTATTACATACTTTGAGAGGCATCAATGATGACTCTATTACAGGGGATGTCATATCCTCTTTTATCTCCTCACCTATTTAAGCAAACAAGTTAAGTTTGTATTCTAATTTCTCATTGACAATGGAATAGTGCAAGAGAAAGGAAAGATTTGCATATCAAATGTCTTGGATTTGAGAGGAAAGGTTGTGCATGACAATCATGAGGTTTTTTGCATAGGACCTCTAGGTATTGGCAAGACCTTGTTAGGGGAACATTTTGGTGGTCTGGTTTAGATAGATATGTTTACACATACCCTCAACAATGCTTTATGTAGCATGTCAACAAAGGAGAAAGGGTTAGAACATGAGGTCTACTACAATCTAGAACCATTACAAATATGAAAGCTACGTTAGAACATGAGGTCTACTTAACATCTAAAGCTATGTTGAACATATTTATGGATATCTCTAGCTAATCTAGGTGACCAAAATGTTCTTCTGACTAGTTGAATGGTGTTGTGAATGCCAAGATGTCTTGTGCATGAAACACCATGGCTGTCATGCATGACTTTTCTTCTTAGATCTCAGGAATCTTGTTTGCAAACCTTTCTTTTTCGTTTAACTATTCCATTCTTCATTGAGAAATCAGAATATGGACTTGGACTTGTTTGCTTGACTAGTGGAAGAAGCATATAAAACTCCCCCCTATAATACAGTCATCACTAATGGCTCTAATAATCTGTAAAAGATGTGGATCTTTCGTTCATGCTTCCTTTATCTCTTGAAGCAATGAGCTTCCTAAGGCCATAAAGCTCATTTGATACATTATCTGAGATAATGCATCAACTATTATGTTTTCTTTGCTCTTCTATACAAGAGTCCCACATGGAGTGTTGGGGTAAAGGTCCTAAATGACCCCCTTATTTGTACACATTTGTATAGGCCTTTTATAAGGCTTAATGTACTCATTATTTATTCTTTTGGCCAAGTTCAATGTGAACTTGGCCAGGTCCTATAAAAGTGAACTCAAATAAACTTAGGGCTCACTTCTTTCTTTAGTGAAGCCCCCAAACAAGCTGCCTCTCTCCAAATTCGAATTTCTCTCTCTCCATCTCTGTCTATCTGCTGCGTGGGCTGCTCCTTGCACCTCCAGCCCTTCTACTCAGCCAAGGGGGGTATTACCACAGCTGCTTCATCACCTGAGCACACCTCCTCAGCTCAACAACTGGTATCAGAGCCTATATTGGGCCTCAAATCTGCTGCGCAGGTTCTCTACAGCAGCACACACTCACCATTTGGCAAAATCATCAGGTTTCATCGCGAAGAAAGGGTCCAAAATCTGCTGTACCATCATTTTCAGTGATGTTCCAGCTTTTTGTCGCGAAGAAAGTGATTTTTCTCTGATTTTATTGCGAAGAACAAGTGTTTTTCAGCAAAATCTCAAAGTTTCCAGCAAGAACAGGTGTTTTTCAGCAAAATATCAGATTTTCCAGCAAATTTCTGAGTTTTTGCAGGTCTTCTCACTCTCAACTGGCTGAGCACACATAGTGGGAGATACATTTTGCTGTAATTTCTATAGTTTCAGCAAAATTAACCTATGTATGAGAAGTTGTGGAGTATTTTGCCATAATTTCTTGTAAAACAGTGGCAAAAATTGGGGCTTTTGCTCCTACGTGCATCTAAAGGCTGAGTATTAGCCTTATGTACATTCTTTGAGGTTAAAAACAACAAAATTAGTTGTTTTTGAGCATAAATTGAGTTTCTGAAATTCTCTGCGCAGAAAATTCAGAGATCAGTTTTGTGCCCAGAATCACCCCATTTTTGTCTCAAATTGCTCCTGTGACCGTTTGGAGCTGTAGTGCATCATTTTTGGAGGCTGCACTTTGATTTTGGTGCATTTGCCCAAAATTTGAGCAGTTTTTATTTTTCATTGTGCAACTATGGCGTCATCCTCCTCAGATGTGAAGAATCTATTTGAGATTCGACGGTTTGAGGGAACAGGTTTTGACTTATGGAAGGAGAGAATTCAGGGAATCCTCTTCTTGAAGGATTGTGACAGGGCATTGGAGGCAGAGAAACCAGAGGACATGTCGGAAGATGCATGGTTTACTTTGAACAAGAAGGCCATTATATACATTAAGATGGTTGTATCCGATGAGATTCTAGTAGATCTCAAAGGTTTGACCACTGCTTTTGAGTTATGGGCAAAACTCAAGGTGACATATGAAAATACTACGCCTATTAACCAAGTACACCTGATGCGGAAGCTTGTTGGCATGCAGCTTGATGAGTCCAAGAGTGCAGCTGAACACTTGTCATCGTTTACAGGTACTTTGTCACAGTTGCAAGACTCAGGAATGCCTCCTTTCAATGATAAGCTTAAAGCCATTTTCTTGCTTATGACATTGCCTGACTCTTGGGAGACATTCTTGGGAGACATTGGTAGTCTCATTGTCCAATAACCCCAACTTGACTTTTGATGGTGTTAGGGGTTCTATTCTTAATGAAGAGATCAGGAGAAAAGCAGGTGGAGAAGGGGGCAACTCAGCCAACATGGTTAGAGGCAGGACAGATAAAAAGAGTAATTATGCACAGAGGAATAAGAGTAAAAGCAAGGAAAGGGGGAATAGCAGCAAAGGCAAAAGCAATGATATGACATGCTATCAGTGTGGCAGGAAAGGTCACAAGAAACCCGATTGCCGCTATTACAAAGCAGATCTTGATAGGAAGAAGAATTCTGGAGATAAGAAGAAGGACAGGAAAGAAGACAAGACTGATGCACAGGACAACCAAAAGGACAAGGAGAAGGCCAATGTGGCTTCTAGTGTAGTCATAGAGGAGCTGTCAGATGCAGAGGACATTTTATGTGCTACTTTCTCAGCTCATGACACTCATGCATTTGATCCTTCTCTAAATGTTCATGCACAGGACATGTCAATCACTAAGAGTGATGTCATAGATGCTTTGCTGATCGTCAATGATGCATTGGCCCAGACTTGGATAGTAGATTCTAGTGCTTCATTCCATGTGACTCCTATCAAGGAGTGTTTTCCTACTTTTATTGCAGGCAGCCATGGCCATGTATACCTTGGAAACAATCATGCATGTTCCATTGAGGGTATTGGCACAGTGCATTTCGCTACAAATGGCACTAATGAGCTTGTCTTGCATAATGTGCGTTATGTACTAGGGATCAAGAAGAGCTTGCTTTCTGTGGGTCAAATGGATTTGCATGGTTATAGCATTCTCTTTGAGAAAGGATCATGGAAAATGACTAAAGGTTCAAGGCTGATTGTGAAAGGCACAAAGAAGGGAACTCTCTATTGCTTGCATGGAAAGGCCTTATCAGGCAAGTTCATTGCTTTGGCTGAAGTTCACTCCCATATGGAGTTGTGGCATAAGAGACTTGGCCATATGAGCCAAAAGGGTCTCACTAAGCTTTGTAACTTAAAGAAGCTTGATGCTAAAGGCACAAAGCTTGACTTTTGTAATGAATGTCAATATGGAAAGCAAGTAAAACGTTCCTTTTATTCTGGTGTGTCTCGTAAGTCTTGTGTACTTGATCTTGTTCATTGTGATGTATGTAGCATGCCCACCAAATCTATGGGGGGTGCTTTATATTTCATCTCCTTTGTTGATGATTTTTCTAGAAAAATTTGGGTTCAATTGCTTAAATCAAAGGATGAAGCATTTGCTGCGTTTAAGCGTTTTCATGCATTTGTGACCACCCAAACAGGTAGAAAGCTGAAATGCTTGCGTACGGACAATGGTGGTGAGTATACAAGTGCTGAATTTCAGGAATTTTGTGAAAATTTGGGCATTAAGAGGGAGCTTACTGTTCCATACAGCCCCTCTTCTAATGGTGTGGCTGAACGTTACAATAGGACACTTTGTGAGAGGGTGAGATGCATGCTGTCCACAGCTAATCTCCCTCATGAATTTTGAGGAGAGGCACTCAAAACTGCAGTACATGTGTGCAATAGATCCCCTCACATGTCTTTAAAAGGTGACATCCTTGAAGAGGTTTGGTCTGGCAAACCTGCTTCATATGATCACTTACGTGTCTTTGGCTGCGAGGCGTTTGTGCATATAAGGCCTGAGCTGAGAAACAAGCTTGATGCTAAGTCCATTAAAGGCCTCTTCATGGGATATGGTGAAGAAGGTGAAATGGGCTACAGGATTTGGATACCTCAGCTCAAGAAGGTCGTACGCAGCCGGGATGTTGTTTTTAATGAGGCAAGGCTGCTTCAAAACAATTGTGCCTCAAAAGATAACCATAAAAGGGTAAGATTTCAGCATGACCAGTCACCTGTTAGGTCCAATTTTGACCCTCAGGATGCACCACAAAGGACTGAAAATGTTGACGATCCAGTGGTTTTTGAGCCAGAAGATGTTGGACAGCAAAATGAGGCTCCTGAAGGGAATATGCAGCCGAATAATAATGCTGAAAATAGTGCTGGAAACAATGGACAGCAGCCTAATAATAATGATTTGATCATACCACCTGATGTAGACCCATTGCCTGACAATGTGGATCATTGGGTGAGAAGATCTACTCGTCTTAGAAGGAATGTGAGTAGATTTGATCCTTCATTGCATTACATTTTGTTGACAGATGAAGGTGAGCCTCTCACATACAAAGAGGCAAAGGCATGTGAACACAGCAGCAAGTGGGAGCTTGCTATGCAGGAAGAGATTAAAGCTTTGCATGCTGATGATACTTGGGATTTGGTTGAATTACCCAAAGAAAGGAAAGCCATTCCTAACAAATGGGTGTATAAAATCAAAACAGTTGATGGAAAACCCAAGTACAAAGCAAGGCTGGTTGCAAAGGGATATGCCCAGACCAAAGGCATAGATTTCCAAGAAGTATTCTCTCCTGTGGTGAAGATGACCACTTTGCGAGTGTTATTTGCAATAGTAGATGCTCTTGATTTGGAATTAGACCAAATGGATGTACATACAGCTTTCTTGCATGGTGATGTTGATGAAGAGCTTTACATGAAACAACCAGAGGGGTTTGTTATTCCTGGAAAGGAACATTTGGTATGTAAGCTCAATAGAAGCTTGTATGGGCTGAAACAAGCTTCTAGACAATGGTACAAGAAGTTTGATGCTTTCATGCTCAAACAAGGGTATAAAAGAAGCCATGCTGATCACTGTTTGTATACGAAAACTGATGTAGATGGCAGCCCTATTATTCTTGTCTTATATGTTGACAATATGCTGATTGCTCTTAAGAAAAGAGACACCATTGATGCTCTTAAACAGCAGCTGAAATCTGCTTTCTCAATGAAAGACCTTGGGGCAGCAGAGCATGTCCTTGGAGTGAGGATTAGAAGACAAAGGGACCAGCACATATTGTATTTGTCGCAGGAAAAATACATTGAAAAGGTGCTTGACAGATTTAACATGGCTGATGCAAAGCCTCTTGGAGTGCCATTGCAGCCATATGTTAAAGTTTCCAAGGAAGATTGTCCCAAAACACAAGAAGCAATCAATGACATGCAAAATGTGCCTTATGCTTCAGCTTGTGGCTCACTTATGTATGCTATGGTTGCAACTAGGCCGGACATTGCCCATTCAGTGGGAGTTGTGAGCCGGTTTATGGCCAATCCAGGCAAAGCTCATTGGAAAGCAATAAAGTCCATTTTGAGGTACTTAAAGAGGACCAAAAATAAATGCATTTGCTATGGCAAAGACCCATTGGAGCTGAAAGGCTTTTGTGACTCTGACATGGCTGCAAAAGATTGTTGCTTTGTCCACTATAGAGGCTGAATACATTTCAGCCACTGAGGCTTCCAAGGAAGCCATATGGCTGGCACGATTATGCAGTGAGTTTGGCTTGTCAAACAAGGCACTTATGCTTGGCTTGTCAAACAAGGCACCTACATGAACTTTTTCCAACGACTTTGTCTTCATCAAAGGTTTGGTTGACTACAAAAAATACTTGAGTGTAGAGTCATTTGTTTATACTTACAAAGTCGTGCACTATATAAATAGTGTCTCCAAACGTCAAGAGTATGCACCATCACATACAACTCCTATCAATGCATTGGCCAATTGTGGTGTGCGTTACTTAAATTCTTACTTTCAAAAGTAAAGGTCTACCATCTTGGTTGAGAACAACCTTATGGCTATGCCATTGGCATGAGTCTCTAATCTGAGGGCTTCTTTGGATAACGCTCTTTTTGTTCCTTCTTCCATGTAAATGGAACTTTTTCTTGAAGCAGATAAGTCATAGGTGTTTTTTTATTGATGACTAGGATGATATGAATTTTTGATAAAAGATCGAAAGTTTGAGGAATGATCAAAGCTTCCCCTCATCTTGAACAGTTGGTAATTTTAAAATAGCTGATAACTTCTTGGGATCCATCTTGATCCCATTAATCGAAGCTATGTGCCTTAGATATTCTATCTCTAGCAAATTTACATATAACTGATTTTTTTAACTTATTTAGTACTATCATGAGATAAGACGTAAAATTTCATTCATAATATCATAAAAGTAGCATGTGCAATATTAAGATTAGAAGTCACAAGTGAATACTCAGAATGATTGAATTGAGTTCGGAATGATGTTTTATATACATCTTGATTTGAGACTCTAATACAACCACTTTTCTGATCTATTTTTACTAAATACAATTGGTTCACCTAGAGAATCGAAGAAATCAATCTGAGCATGGGGTATTTGTGTTTAATGGTGATCTTATTGAGTGCATGGTAGTCTTCGCACACCCTATAAGATCCGTCCTTCTTTTTCACTAGTAATATTAGTGATACAAAGGGTGAATAGTTGGGTCTAATCAACCTTTTCTCCATTTATTCGTCCATGATCTTATTGTTTTCATTCTCCTCTTGTAGGCTCATATGAAATATTTGCCAAATGATTGTACTCACTCCTAGCACCAACTCTATCTCATTCCAAATATTCTTGCAAGGAGGTAAACTAGTGTTGGAAACAATGTCAGAATAGTACAAAACCCTAATTTCCAGTGGCCCTAATTTTGGTACCTAGCCAAATTTTGGTAAAAAAGGTAAAAATTATTATTGGCTCATTAGATAAAGCTTGAAGAGAGCCTTCATTTGGTATATAGCATTCAGTCATCAGAGGTCAAGAATAGGAGAAAATTTAAACCTAATTTCTGTCCAAACTGTGTTTTACCTCATTTGTGTTTGAGATCAAGTAAATCAACTTCAATTCCTACTCCAATCAGTAGATCGCTGCCCATAATTGTTCGAAAAGCAAGATCGTAAGTAAAGCAACTTCAATTCCTACTCCAATTAGTAGATCGCTGCCCATACTTCTCTACATTTTCACACACACACACACATACACACATTCTTCATACCTCTCAGACACTTTACACACAAATCCTTGTATCTAGTTCCCAATTTTTGCCTAGGTTCAAAGTTTGTAGCCATCTACACACATTGTAATTGACATTTATATAGAAAATAGTGTAGGTAGCCTATTTGCTTACCATTACACTTGAAAATATTGTTTACTCTCTCTCTATCTCTCACTCATCTCTTTTTGAGTATTAAGGTGTGTATGCTAAGGTTCATGTGTTGGAAGATCCTATAAACCTCTGATTATTATTATTCAGACCCACCCCACTTCCAACAACCAAAAAGGATCTCACATAAAAGTAATTCTTCGAATTCTACTCTCACCTTCAATGAAAGTGCTTAAACATTTCAACTAGAACTTTTTTGATTATTAGAATCCATCATGACACACGATGAATAAACAGAATACAAGAACTAAATATGCTTACAATCAATCTTGAGTAGTTTGGTTGTCGTCTCTAATCTTGTCTCCTAGAGATTTGGCTCTCCACGGATCAATAATTACCTCTCATCATGCTCGAACTGATACACATGTGAAGCAAGTCTATGATTGGTGTATTCCTAGCATTCCATTGTTTGCTAAGGACTATATTGAAACGGGTGTGTCGTACTATCACGAAATCCAATATGTCCTTGTTGCACTAGATCTAAATGGATAGACCAATTATTGGTTGATCCCATGCTTGAGTTCTCTTTCGGTTGGCTACCTCTATCATGTAGGTATAATATGATTGCACGGCATGTAATGTAACCGTTTGACAAGTCGAGAACTAATGACATTCTGTGTAGATCCAATGTCATAGAGTACCTTGATAAGTAATCTTGCCATGACGACTCTCATGACAATGAGCTGAGTATAAGGAAATTCGTATCCTTTTCGAGTCGTTGGCAAAAACATGTCTTGAGTCAGCCCCACACAGAGAGAGAGAGAGAGAGAGAGAGAGAGAGAGAGAGAGAGAGAGAGAGAGAGAGAGAGAGAGAGAGAGAGAGAGAGAGAGAGAGAGAGAGAGAGAGAGAGAGAGAGAGAGAGAGAGAGAGAGAGAGAGAGAGAGAGAGAGAGAGGTATATTAACATCTTCCAAAGGCCAGACTTGGCCTATGAGACAAAATCATATACAACTGTGGTAATCTTTCTGTAGCAATGGAAAGGAAAAATACTTGCTACACAAAATGTGTAGGCTGAAAACAACAAAGGATGGTGTACCTGGTAATGAGGAGGTAGTGGGAATAAAATAATGGTGCCTCGGGGGAGTGTGGCTCTGGCTCAGCAGATAATGACCACCTGATACAAGGGGGACCCATGAGGGAGTGAATGTGTAAGTGCTGATGATGCGTGGAGGTGGGTGGAGTATGTGGTACATCGGCGGCGGTACGAGTGCCTCCTGGAGGAAGGCTGTTAAAGTGGTGGCGATGCGCTTGTGCTCCATCATGTAGTCGTGGGCTATCCTGATGCGTGAGATATCCTCATGGTGCAATTGTGGTCGTCGGTACCCAACTAGATGTGGTCGACTTCGCACTCGTTGTGTCGCTGCCTATTGGAGTGTGAGCCCTATGCCTCTGGGAGGTGGGTCCGTCCGATGTGGACCAACGCGCTCAAAAAAGTGAGTAATGGTTTGTTGGGTACTCACATGTGTTTCGTATGTAGGCTGTAGCATCTGATCTCGTCTCTCATATGCAGCCATGAGGAAACGCCCCATCCTTTGCTTGTCTGTGGTGGTCATGCACAATTGGAGTGACTCCTCTACCTGGAACTGTGCTTGTAGGGCCGAGATGTTGGACATCTGATAACGAGGTGCTCCTCACTCTCTATGTGTCTATGGCATACTGGGCACCACCTCTCCTCTTGAGGGACTCCTCTAGCCCGACCCCTCTAGATCTCAAGCTGATGTGATGAAACTCGAAGTTGCCCAATGACGACTCGAAGGTGGTGTGGTAGGTATGTCTGCATGTAGCGTGGAGTCTCAATGAAGCCATGGTCTGAGATCCATTGAAAATGCTCACGGTAGTGAAGCATTTTCGGTGTCAATGTCCCCCCCCCCCCGGGCTGATCCATGTCCTCTGTATGTATGTATGCCATATCTCCTGACGGATGATCCTATTTCTCTCTTGGTGGGAGAGCGAATAGGTGGGAGCCTGGGAGTCGTACTGAACTGGTGGTAGTCTGTCTATGTCAAAACCATGGAGGGCAAGCCAATCTTGTGTCTGTGCATACCATGAGGAGGTGTCTCCGACTAGTGCCATGTCGCGTGATGTCTTGAAAGCTTTGTAAGTGATGCACACTGTGTCCATGCACTTTACCTGTGTAATAGGCATATTGTTTGGAAGAGTGCCTCTACTAGCATCGGTGGTGCAGCAAGCTCTGCCCTAATGATATCATGGGGTATTGAAGATTTGCTTCGGATGAGTCTAGCAATCATGAGAATTTGTGGCCTCTCTATTGCTGTCCATGATGATGTGGCTAATCCCGGTCCCCATATTGCTCCACCATACATGAGTGCTTGGGTAACTAAAGTGTCGAAGAGCCACCTTTTGTGCGGGGCTATTGAAAATATGCCTGGTGACATTGTCTCTCCATCAAAGCTAGCACTGCGTATCCATGTGTGATGCGATCACTAGCTGCCTCATACATGGAGAAAACCCCAGAGACTGTTGTGAATATCACTCCCAAGTAGACATATGAACCGACTACCTCGATGGGTCCGCCTTCTTCTGTGAAAGAACTGTGTCTCCCCACTTGTGCTGATGAATGGAAGATCAAAACCTTGGTTTTACCAAGGTTCATAGATAATCCTCTACGTGTACAAAAATCATCTAGGCCGTGGAGGTGACGTTGTAGACCCTGTGTAGACTTTGAAACAAGCACACTATCATCAACATATAAAAGAATGTGGATAGTGGTTCCTCGTACCTCAATGCCCTCTCCTCCCTGTTGCCATATGAAGTCCACTATCTCATCAATGTATAAACCAAAGAGGGTGGGTGAGAGGGGGCACCCTTGCTTCACCCCGATGGTGCTAGCAAGTGAATTGGATAGACCGCTTGGGCATCTGACTCTATCTGATACTCTCTCATATAAGGCGTAGATCCCCCATATCATCTCCTCTGGGGCCCCGATATCGTGTAGACTTCTGAAGAGCTTCTCCTTGGGAACTGTGTCGAAGGCTTTGCGGAAGTCCACAAAGTAGCAATACAATCTCCTCTTCCTCACTCGTGCCTAGTCGATCAAGCATCTCAAAGTGAAGATTTGGTCAATGGTAGAGTAATCTCGTGTGAATCCTACATGTCCCGGGGTCCTAATACCCTTCCTCTCGGCAAGAGTGCTCAACTCTATCTCTAGCATTGCCCCATATAACCTGGCCAATATGGGGCCAATCATGATCGTCCGGTATGTGGATGGATCCATAACATCGCCTTGCTTATGAATGGGCACAATGGTGTGCTCAGTCCATGAGCCAGGAAACCCTTCAACCAGCGCTCAGTTGAAGAGGTGGGCAATGAGCGGTGCTAGAGTCATGCATCCGTAGATGAGATGCTTTGCCTGTAAACCAAATTGGTCATGGGCCCTTCCATGGTGTAGATGGGCAATGGCACTGCTCACCATAGTTGATGTGAAGAAGTCAGAGGTAGTGGGGCGTTAGCTTTGTGGCATGGGAATGGGGGGCTTGTCCAGGATCTCCTACAGGTTGTGCACATAGCTATGCCAAGTGCTCGGGTCTCGAATGGGTGTCTCCTGTCTCCTCTCTCTCTCTCTCGCATATCTTGGAAGTTTCAAAGTTGGGACTTGCACTCTCAAGAGTGAGAGAGAGACCCGAGTGCTCACTGCTCAATGTACTATCTAATAGTGCATAGCACTTCTAAGTGCTTAGCGTGCTCTTTTTATCATCACCATGCCTTTCTAATGTTTGAGAGGACCATATCAGGAGCCTCTCACTTGAAGGTAGGACAAGCTCTAGTTTCAACATATATAGGTGGGTGTGCAAGTATTATTGCAAGACATAGTGCACCACCATGATGCATGATATCTCTCATATATCGAGATTGGGAGGGATGGAATGTAGGGCATGTACGACGGTCCTCCCAAAGATCGCAAAAACGACGCTAAAAGAGAATAATCTTGCATAAGATGCATTATCATTGCTTCTATCCATGGGAGACCGAGTTATCCATGGGAGGGGTAGGGCCTAGTAGTAGCACATTGAGAATTAGAACATCTTCTCAAGGTGAGGAGCATGATAGTGATGACCCTATAAATGAGTCCTTCCAAAGACCTAATCAAAGAGAACTTCATTCATCTTTCTTATCTATTGGATTACGAAGGTAGATCAAAAAGTTATCGAATTCGAGATTGAGAGCCACATTTTAGAGTGCAACTTCTCTTTCAATGTAGCTCGTCAAGATGCATGGAAGAGAATGATCAAAACAATTGCTC
>CM035444.1:38448395-38455895 GCA_020310875.1 Ceratopteris richardii | reverse complement strand
TAGGTCAATGTTTCACATGTTAATGTAGATGCCCTTACTAAGTTCCTCTCAAAGGCACACTCACATCGTATCAAAATGATGGGAATTCTATATATAAATTGGAGGCATTCCCATGGTTCTTTTAAGTGAAAGGTTGGCTGAGAGTAATGGCTTCAAAGATCCTCCTATTGTGCATTATTTGTATCTTTAGGCCCTAGTAATTTCGAGCTTTTTTTATCACTTAAAAGCTGTTTCCCTGAGCTGTACAAGTTTGGTTTAGATTCTTTAGGTGGGCCCAAAAGCCAAACTCCAATTCGCAGACATTTTTAAGTCTAAAAGTTGTGGGGCACAAGACTGGCCAATCGACCTCTAAAACTCATTCTTAATAATAAGAATCTTTTACACGAAGGACCTCATTCTTCTCTTACTACTTTTGTTGTGTTCCCTTTCTTTCGTTTTGTTATGCCTCTTTCCTCCATCTTACTACCTAGTCAGGCCCCTTGGGCACATGAAATAACTTCTAGAAGTTCTTAAGTGTTCTTTCTTAGGTTGGTCCATCCATGCCTGCCACCCATTTATGTTAGTGGGAAATGGCATTTGCCCATTCTCTCCATCTCTCTCTGTTAGGTAATGGAGGGACAAATGTAAAAGACACATGTTATGTCTTGTTGCAAAGAAATATTACCCTACAATTATATACTAGAGCCGCTGCGTAAATTGCGCCTCCAAAGGACTCCTGACTAATCAGAGCATGGACCCTAACAACTTGAGAATGTGCAACTGATTCATATGTGCCTGTCATTATGTGGGTCAGCTTTATGTAGTATAGGTTGACCATATGAATTTTTAGTCAGGAACTGAAATTATTGTTAACAGCCAAAACTAGTTTTAGTGCATGATTGTAGTTTACGAATTGAGCCTCTATGCCTCAGCTGTATCTTGAGTTCTTACCTCCATTATTGTTTGCAGACTATGTATATGCAGCTGAGCTTGTTGAAGAGAATGGAAGGTAAATTTTGTCAAGCATTTTTCATTTGAGGATGACGAATTATTAGCTAGGCTTTTTGTTTGTTAATGTTCTTTTTTTGATTTGGGCTGAATCCTGATACAGATTTACAGGGCAGCTGAAAGGCATGGCTTCTAGCAATGCAGAGAAAGCAGAGAGGGTTCAAGATTATGCAAAGAAGCATGGAGTCTCTCTGGCGGATTGCCTAGCATTTGGGGACAGTGTGGCAGATCTGCCAATGCTTGAGATTGTAAGGTTCTGAACCAGTAGATGTGAATTTTGCAGTGTGGCTAAACTTGCTTGAATCTTCTGTAGTTCTCGTTTGTCTGATATCATCATGTGTTCAACAGGTCGGCCATCCTCATGTAGTAAATCCAGATGCTCGGCTTCAACTCCTTGCAGAGAAACGGGGATGGCCTATCATCCGCTGGGGTTTGAAACCAAGCCTGGTCTCAGCTATGGCGGCATAAATATATTGTTCACATTGTTTTGTCCGAAAGTGTTGTTGCCCACCTACAGCTATTGCCAAGGATCCCCTGCAGAGTGTTGGTGTTGTGCCACTGTATAATGCCTTCCCATCATTTTGATGGAGCAATGTCCTGTTTTATCCTATTCTTTGTCATACTTGTGCTTGACATAATGTAGTTGTAAGAGTTGTATCAAGGTGTCTATTGAATAGATGCTCTGCTAGGAGGTGGCTGTGATTACAATCTTGAAAGACCTCTGCTCGGGCATGGCAGTAACTGTAATCTTGAGATGACCATTACTGAAGTGATATCAAATTCTCCTGTTTTTCTCTAATCCCTTTTTTTTAAACTTCATTTTTTAATTTTTGTAGTGGGGAAACTCTGTTGTCGTTGATTTACTGTTCCATTTAAACTTGAAACTTTGAAACAACAGCTCACATACCTCGGGGATGCCCCCTTATCCCCACTTTCCAGAAGTTCATGTCAGGTTGATCTCCGAGTTTTGGACCTTGCACCTTCAGTCCAGGATGCGAAGTGTTCACCACAGACCCCTGACATCTATTCTCCTATTGACTTTCATAGGAGGGAGGATATTAAAGGATCCCTTCCATTAATGTAATGGTTGTCAAGTCTGCCTGTTCTGTTTGTTCTAGAATTGTGGTTTTATGGCCCTTTGGCTGTGCAAAACAAGGGATTCTTTGATCATGAACACATGCACAGAACATGGAACTTTCAATGCTGCTTTCTACTTTTTGTATTACAGTGAAAACGTCATCCCCCTTTCTCTATTGTGCTATCTAGAGGATCTTTTCTTGATTGTACACAAACCAGAGCAATAACAGCATAATTATGACACTCTGCTCTTACCCATGTTTGAGGTAAAGGGGCTCTAAAGCTTAATGCATAACAGGAGAGAAAGAATTTGGAGAACCATGCCTGCTATTGTGGGATACAAGACCTTCAATCAACAGAATCATGGAGCGAAACAGGGTCATGAAATGAAACAATATTCCTGTTTAGGGTATGCTTTAAAGCTTAATACATAAGAGGAGAGATGCAAAAGAAGTTGGAGAACCATGCTATTGTGGGACACAAGATCTTCAACCAACAGAACGATGGAGCGAAAGCGGGACATGAAATGAGGGCATATCTTTGAAGCCTTCCTTTCATGACACCTTTTTTTTTTTTTTGACAGTACAAATGAATTGGAAAGACACACCCAACCTCGTAAGGTAGAGGCACTCATCTTGGGGAACTTTGAGGCATCCAGCCCTAGGCGGGACTTGAACCCTGGCCATTTGCCTAGGAGTACAAGGCCCATCCGCTAAAACACGCTTGCTGGATTCGTGACCCTTTTTTGCACGAAGGGGGTGGGTGTGTTGGAGACTGTAGTTTTCTTTTCAAGTAAGTTGGCAACATGTTGCAGAAAATTTGTGTGTGTTGGTGACAGTTATGGCAGTGATGTCTAAGGTAAAGGAGGCAATATATGTGTTTCTAGGGAGGATCATTGACACTGAACATTCTGAAATTGAATGAAATGCAGACAAATGCACAAGTATCTGATTTTATAGTGGATGAAACCAAACAAATAATGGATTCGAAGTTTTAAGTCACATTCTCTCTCGATGGTTCCTCAAAATGGAGAGAACATGATTGCACACGTGACTACCTTTCACTCTATGAAATAAAGTTAGGAAATTTCTCCCATGTTAGTTTGATGGATCCCACATGTTTCCTTACCGTCATAGCTAGTCTTGTGCAAATGTAAGAGATGAATAGAGTGAGGAGGTTCTTCAAGAAGTCGCTTTAGAGATTGGACACACTTTTGAAAAAAAAGAGTGGATGCCTTTATAATATCCAAACCACAGTGCACTTACTATTTCTAGATTGTATCTAGTAAGAAACAAAGCAGCTGGATGGAAAGGGTAATAAATATTTTTGTCTACTGCTTTTGTGTGCAAACTAAGATACATGTGGAGAGAATATCATAGATCCCATCTTGACTCTGTACTAGAAAGTGGGCATTAAGAGTACAATGTTGAATCAGGTGGAAGTTAGAAAATTTAAGCTATTGTAGCATAATCTGATAGCAAAAAAGGTGATTTCATTTGGAAGATGATTCAATACAATTCAGATTGGGAGGCTTCTGGGTTTGCTCATCTATTCTACTCATTCCTCACTTGAAAACAACCTCCTAATTGGATGAGCAATTGAGTTCTTTATGCTGATAGTGATCCACCAATGAGAGGAGGTTAGTGGAGACAATCAAGCTCTTTAATCTACTAGATTGTGGGTGAGCAAACGAATCAATTTCAGCCTTAGATTGCCTCAAAGGTCCAAGGATGCACGTGACTTCTCAAAGTCAAGGGAGGGAATGCATCTTGGCTGGTGGATTTCCACTAAATTGTGTGGCTCTTGTGTACATCCTTTGGGAAAAGGTGCTAACTCATACTAACCCTTGGATTGGAAAGTGAGCAAATGGTCTATGTCGCTCTATATTCGGAATAGGTGCCTTTTAGTTAAAGCCTTGGATCTTAGCCTCATCCTAAGGCCTCATATGCTCCCCCTAAAAGGCAAAAGCACCTCTTGATATTCTCCATCAGATCTAGACAAGATAAGACAATTAATATACCTGTAGAAGTGAGATCAGCCCTATCTATGCTCTTCCCTTGGATTTGAGATAGATCTAATGGTTGGAAACTTTGTAGAGTTGTCTTATGCATTTTCAATTTGATGTGCCTACTCCCACTGAAATGGATAGGTCCTATTAGTATAAATTATCCAAGGGCTAGGATTTCTCTTCATTGGTGGACCATTGGTCTTGTGTTGGAAGGTCACTTATAAGTCTTCTTCAGGGGTCTTCTTCTTCACTTATAAGCCTTTTGGGCCCTCATCCCCGACTCAAAAAATCAAAAAAATCTATTAAATAGCATGTCTCCTTAATCGTCCACAAAATTAATTTTATTACCTAAAAATCAAGGATTGTTACAAGGCCATTCTAGGACACTTTTTTTTTCCTATTATATTATCCTCTCTAGGTGTAATATCCTTGTCATTGTGTAAACTAATTAAAAAAAAAGTAAGATTTGCAATGGCAAGCCTCCATTTAGTCTTTAATAAGCATAGAATGAAGCTTGAAAATGAATGCAAGGAAGAAAGGCGCATTAGCCTTGTATCTACCCCTTATTGCATGAGAATATCTTCTTAAATAATCACAAATTAAAAGTTATAAAGGGAACAAGAAAAAAATCCATGAATGATCTTTTAATTATATGACACATGACACATCACGTACATAATATATTTTTCTTCAGGTTTGTGCATGTGTTGTTTTGTGTGTGTGTGTGTGTGAGAGAGAGAGAGAGAGAGAGAGAGAGAGAGAGAGAGAGAGAGAGAGAGAGAGAGAGAGAGAGAGAGAGAGAGAGAGAGAGAGAGAGAGAGAGAGAGAGAGCTTCTATGGTGAGCAAATACAATGGGGGGGGGGGGGGGTCATGAGGTGCTTGTTACTTGACATGTTTGTATATACACATGTAGATTGTAGAGAACTTTCTTCAATTTCAAGCCTTCTGTCCATACCTATAAGTTTGGGTTTTGGTTATTTTTTGGTACATTTGGACCAATTGGAGGTGAGGGTGTCATTCATCCAAACCTTCTAATACAATATGATTGTAGATAAGAGGATTCATTTAGTTTTGAATCATCAAAACCAACTCTCCCTTTGTGTAAGATGTAGAGGTAGAAGTATATCTATATAAGGGGCGAATTGAATCATTGTTGGCTCTATGGAATTGTTTAGTGAATACAATAGTATGCTTGTTGACTAAACTTTGAGGAAACTTCACTAGATGCTTGCAATCCCACAACTCAAAGTTGTAAGTATAAACAAGAAGATGTGAAAATGAATAGAATCCTAGAATATAATTTTCTAATTGTAGATACAAGATATCTAAATTACAAGGTCTCCCTAAATAGGGACGAACTTGATGCAAGGCACAAACTAGATGGGTACTTGTGCTACAAAATTAGGAGGTGCCAAGATGGAAATGACTACGGAGAATGTAAAAAAGAGACCAAGACTCTATGCTAAACAGAAACTTGAATGGGAACTTGAGGGTACTTATTTGGATGTAATGAGTCCTCGAGCTTCCAAGATTCATATTGATGAACTTTGTGGTGTGCTATTCATGCTGTAGGTGTTGACGGATCAGTAAGGAACTTCTAGAATGTTTTATGGTGATATATCCATGTTGTAGGTGATTACACCATATAAAGTGCATTTTGTAATGGCTTAGCAAGGAGGGTTTGCATGATTAGTTCAAGGCTATTCTTGGTAAGGTTTATTTGTATGTATTGTAGGACATGTCGCAAGATAAAAGGGTAGAAATGGCATAGGGTAGGATGAGGGAAAGATATGTAGTGAAACATAGAGCAAGGCATCTTGAACTAGAGTGAAAATGAATGTCGATGATATTATCGCCTCCTCAATAGACGAGTTCCATGAGGATTAATTTTCATGGCTCCACCTAATATTTCATCATGGGTTGATTCTTTCATAACTCTTGTTACTTCTAGAATTCTCAATGTATGGTGCTTGAAAGTGATGATGTTAAATATCAATGATGAATTTGAAAAGAGTTCATCACATGATGGATGCATATAATCAACAATATGAATCTCTTGGTATGATGTGTTAGCTCTTTGAATCTTCACATTTTGTTAGTGATGTCACATCATATTCATGATGTATTAGCTCTTTAAATCATCATATTATTTTTTTGATGCGACGTGATAGCTCAAGAAATCTTTAGCATGGTTGTTTTGTTTTCATGTGGAACTTAAAGTCCTATTATACATTTCTCCATAGTAGAAACAAAATATATTGTTTTTGTGTTCTTTTTCTTTCTTCCATTATAAAGCATCTAAATACAATTTTATCTAATCACATGTGTTTTAATTGAGATTATAGACTATTATGACATTCAATAGTTTGGGCTGTGAATTCATTTGAATTGATGACATCATTTGTAAAAAGCATCATAATTTTTTTCTAAAGAGGAAGTTCAGTCGAAGCCTAATCTCCCTTTGCTTGAATTAATTGAAAGAACAACTATACAAGTGAATGGGCATAGTACCCATGGGACCGCCCATATCCCACAAAGCAAAGGTTAGATTTCCCAAAGGTGATACATGGAAAGGATAGCCCTAAGGCAACTAGTTTAAATATGTTCGGAGGCAATACACAAACCTATGGCCCACAATTGTCCTACCATAGGGAGGGCTTGAACACTCACCCCCGCCTCAAGAGGCAAAAGGCACAACCAACTAGCCTAATGTGTGCATACTATTTTTTAAAATCATCATAATTCTGGATAAAATGAGATTCATTCCATTAAGATAATAAGTTTTTTTTTATTGTTCATGATTAAAAAGAGTTTTATCTAGTGATTTACCAAATCAACCTTAATGTTTAATGCCATCATCTATAAGATTCATCATAATTTTTGATAGAAGAATGAGCTTTGTACCATATGGATCACAAATGATTTTTCATGACTAAAGAGAATGTAATCTACTTCTCTTATAAATCATTTCCTATTTTATTTTGTAGCCTGAAATTCTTAAAATTCCCATAGGAATGTGTGAGTTCTCAAACAAAAGTGTTGAATTCATACAAAAGCAAACTCGGAACATGCCACATAGTATTCTTCCCATAAGCCTTGCGTGAGAGGAAAAATTTGGGTATATCACCCTTATAAAAAGCTTAGATATTCGTTAAAGTGTAAAAAACATAGAATTTTTTCCATAGAAAAAGTTCAAGGACTTTTACCTTTGTTCTTCTCCTCTCACATCTATAGGAGATTACTTTCTTAGATTTGGAATTTTTGGAAATGTTTTCACAATTCTTTAATATGATGAATATTTTAGTCTTGCTGTCTATATTGAATCTCTTGTATACTCTCATATTTTGTTGGGTAACTTTTTTGAGTGCAAAAAATTCCTATAAAATATTGTTTCCATGCCTCAATCTTTGACATGTTAATCCTGTGA